>CABFVX010005769.1:0-27389 GCA_902151425.1 Timema shepardi
TATTAAGATTCAAAAAGATATGGACAACAATTTATTGAAAGCAATAACCTCAAGAAAGATAGGGTATACAACATATGCAATCTAGCGTCATAGCCTCGCAGGGAGGGCGCAGAACGTATAAGCGAATAGCCTCGCTAATAAAAACTTGGTTAAGCCGAAACAACAATAAATGACTCTTGACAATAACCTTAGCCTAAATGTCAATGTTCAACATAACAATTTGAAGTTATTTCCTACCAGTCATCTATCATCTCTCCTTCCCATAAACGGGGAAAATATATGAAATCCCAAATTACTGAAAGAAAAAGTTGACGTTAGTCAGATAAACCAATATTATCTCGCCAACACTTAACAAATATCTACCCATCACTTAGTCGTTATGGTGGCTATTATTAACCACTTACACGCGCTGATGGCGCCTAGTACCCTAAGTTCATGAGAGAACGATTAAAGTTAAATATGAACAGAGCAATTCAATAAACGAAATCTAATGACATTATATTTCAATAAGCAAAAGACAAAACCTAACATCCAACATGGAGTAATATAAACTACATTTGCTAGACAAATGCTTCCCAGTAAGAGAGTAAAGATTAATTAAGTTCATTATACTCAGAGAAAACATTTAGTTCTCAAAAAATATTTATATCGCCAGATATTCTACTTTTGCCCAACTCTTAAACTTAATACTCAAAATAAACATCATGGGCAAAGTTTAAAGTTAAAGCCTATCAATATTAAAAATAATTACAAGTGAGGAGGATATATTATTGAAACTATATCATGTTTCCTTTTTTGTTAAAAGTTAGTTAATATCAGAAATAAATACACGTCCAAAATATATCTTATTGAAAAATACATCATATTTCAGTTCATTAAAGTTCGTTAATATCTGACATAATTACAAGCGAAGAAGATATCTTATTGAGAACGATATCATATTACATTTTCATTAATATCAGAAATAAATACACGTCCAAAATATATCTTATTGAAAAAGACATATTTCATTCATTAAAGTTCGTTAATATCTGACATAAATACAAGTGAAAGAGGTATATTGTTGAAAACGATATCATACTACATTTTTGTTAAAGTTCGTTAATATCAGAAATAATTACAAGTCCAAAAGATATCTTATTGAAAAATACATCATATTTCAGTTCATTAAAGTTCGTTAATATCTGACATAAATACAAGTGAAAAAATATCTGGTTGAAAACAATATAATACTACATTTCTGTTAAAGTTCGTTAATAACAGAAATAAATACAAGTCCAAAATATATCTTATTGAAAAATACATATTTCAGTTTAGTTTAAAGTTCAAAGCTTAAGTCCACAATACTTGACATCAATAATACGTGAAATGTTTAAAGTTAGAGTTTTTTGAAGATTTAAAATAATATTAAGAGCCGAACGTGAATTTTGAACGAATATAAATTATGCCGAAAAGGAATTTATCTTACATGGTTAATCTCCGAAGCCGTAGCTAGTACAAGCTATTTCCAAAGCCAGTCCCAGAGTGGCGCTTAAGCCACATGATCACACTTTTATACAGAAAGCACAGTTCACAGCACACGAAATGAATGGAAGACAAGGGTGGGGGGGGACCAAAGAATATAATGAGGCGTAGAATGTTCTACGAATGTCTAGACGGCATACTTGGCACAGATGAAGTGTTTCTTCTTCCTAACTGAAGATCTTTCGGCCGTAGAAGCCGTTGCTGGGCGTTGTAAAAGGCGCGGTCCTCAGTATACCTGGATTAGTCGTCTGGTTTGGGTGTGAGAGTTCCGATGCATTAAAGCGATGATCATTCATCATGACTCCGATGGGCTGGCTACGTTGTACATATTTTTGATTTCCTACTGCCTAAGAATATTCTTTAATCACAAGTGAACGTAGGTCAAAGAAATTATTATAGTGTACAAAAGGAACGCAAGTATTCATTTAATAAGATTTTAAATAAATGTAGTTTTGGTGCTTCTGACTGAAAATCCATAGCCCATGATCGTTCAAACTAAAGAGGTGCCGTACAAAAATGTTATTTGCACTTTTAAATGACGTATCACAAAGCAGATATTAATAATAGGGCCTAAATAAAGGATAGTGAGAACACCCAACGCAATAATAATTATTCATATTTGGATAATTATTATAATATTCTCTGTGGGATAACCTTTGAGTCTCAGATGGGTCTTTATATTAATCTAAGAAATAATAATTGCCACCGAGAAGAATATAACATATATTCATTGGCAATGAATGGTTCGCCTATAATCATAATATATACTTAATAATAATATAAACTCCATGGTATAACCCCGCGAGCAAGCTATATCGACTAATGCAAGGACGTAAAAGAATCCTAAAAGTCAGGAGTGTGATTTAACCCTTTCAAGATGATTTAGAAATAAAAGGTAAAACAAAATATATTTTTATATAATTTACTTAATCAGTGACGCACCCAGCCATTTACTTTGGGAGGAGGCATTGAATCAAGGCTGTAGCAAGAATTACATTTTGATGGAGAGAGTGGGTTTGGGGTTGCATAGCCTCTTAAGCCCTGAAGGTCAAGGATATTTATAAATATTAAATGCTTTTATAAATCATTTAGAGTAGTTTTATAGTAATTAAGAGATTTAAATAATTCAAATGGTATCAAAGCTATTATTTATGTGTTTTTTTCAATTGTTAATTTTGTGTGTAATGGTAAACCTTTTGAATATTAGGCTTAAGTCTGAAGCCTGGTCTTAAAATGTAGCATATACATTCGCCACATCCTCAATGTTAGTTATACTTAATATTATTTAAATTTCTATTAACAATATTTGTAGTGTTGGGGAAAGAGGGGGAAGGGGGTCAATACCCTGCTTGCCCCTATCCTCCTTGGGTGCACCACTGTTTACAGTAAAAGATCTGTGTAAATATGCTAGCAATAAACCAATGACGTAGCGTTAGAGTACTAATAGTCCGAAATAATATCCCCTATGTTAGTCAGAGTTTACGCATATAAATATCTTCTGGAACATAAATACTCAAGTTGGGAGACTCGTTTGTTTCCAAGCAGCTTTGTGTGAGATAAGTTAGGCTTTAATAAATAGTTTTAATTGCAACGTTAGTTGGGCAATCCATCTGATTCCCTCTCAACAAGATCTGATGGACACTTGATCGATGTATCACTTCATTTTACTCTTAATATGATTGTTTTCTTTGAGTATTGCTAGCTCTGTGCTTTTAATTACACTAGGCTAATTGAATAGGATCTGTCTCTTTTATGCATTCAGAAATGTGCCCATACCACTCTTAGCCCCGACATTAATATTTACTTAAATCTCTAACCATGTAGATAGCATTACAATTTGAGGACCTCCTTTGTGGTCTAGTAGTAATGGATTCTGTCTACGGACCCAGAGGTCCCGGGTTTGATTCACGGCGCGTCCAAATTATCTGGGAAGCAGTGGATCTGGAACAGGTTAGATTTAACCTAGGTTGGATAAATAAGGAGATACTCGAATAAAGTAGTAGTGGCTCCGGTATAGAAAGCCGAGCTTAATGGCTGGAGTCATCGTTGTGCTGACTACATGACAACCTATATCCGCAAGAGTTGGCACAATTCACCAAACAGTTTGGTAGCCACTCGGTAGGTATAGCCTGAATGCGGGCTGACACCATGGAGTTACTTTTATTGCATTTTGAGTGGATGGTAATCATCGTTATTGATAAATAAAAGAAGATAGAATATGGGAGTGGGGGAGCGGGGAAAGAGGGCTCTAAATTTCCTAAGATAGCATACAGCTAAGGGGAAATAATAAATATTAGAGAACCACTGTTCTAGACATATCTTCCACTATATCCCTTGAAATAATCCCTTGACGTTCTTGGACAACAGTGGTTGAGGGTCCTCGGCCCCCAAATATCCGTTGCAACCTTTTAAGTACAATATACCTATTAATTTTTCTCAGAATACGCCACTGTGAAATCATAGTTTTATGTGCATATTAATATATTTATTTGAATAATAGTGTATTGTTAACAGTTAAAATATAACAAACTTTATTGAATCTCCTGCTTGTTACAAACAATTACATTCCAAGAAGAAAATATTAAGTAGTAAAAAAAGGGCAATGGTGTTAAGAGTCTACACCTATTTTCGTTAGGACGGAACTTGTTCAGTAAATCAAGCGACAATACAGACTGCAGAAGTTACAGATGTGTCTCATAAGTTAGTAATCTCTATTAAACAAAAATTCAAAACTAAAGGAAAGTTACTGACACCACTCAAAAAAGGAAATAACTGCACTCAAATGAAGGGTTTGGATAAATATGACACTTTTACTCAAGCAGCAATTCGCAGAAAGGTACATTCACTTTACCATAACAATGAATTACCTACCCTAAATAAAATTAAAGCTTTGATTGATATTGATAGTGACCTTCCTAATTTTCTGATTAAGAACAAGTAAGAATGTAATTCATAGCATCTAGTATAAAATGCATGTTGTAATATATTTGTTTGTATATTAATTAAGAGAAAAAAAGCTTTATACATGAAATAGTTTTAAGCATAATTACGTGGGGAATAAAAAAAGTTAATAAACTTCAATCTTGAAAAAATACTATTGTGGAAATAGTTAATGTTTATAGAAAAGGCTGTACACCGATAGGAAATGTTTTTGGCTATCAATTGAACTCCCCAACCTTCCCCTTCCGCATTGTTTGCAATGAGGGATTTCCAATCAAACCCGCCCTTCTCGCTTCCCAACAACCGAAAGCTAGATGGTTTGGAAACCGGTAACAGAGAGAGAACGAAGATAAATCTTTATTCCATAAGACCTGCAGTTCCCTCAGCTATGAGATTAGGTGTAGTTAGCACATCTTCTAAAATAATTTTTAAAAATCTTCTCACAGTTGGGGATTTTCATTGGGTTTGACTTCACCCGCGTGCAAAGGACTGGCAGTGTGGTTTAGATTATATGAGCTCACACAATACTATTTTGAATAATTTCCCGAAATTTTCTACGAAGTCTTTACGGGGAACGTGGTTGGAGATATTCCCAAGAAGAACTTTTGATACTGGCCGCTAAATAGTCCTATTTTATAGTCAACATTAAGTAGAGAAATTGGTGTCCAATTATGTATCATCATATCCGGGACTTTTGTTTTTATTGAGTGCACGGTTTGCTCCGTCAACTTCACTAAAGAAATGTCAAAGTCACATACATCTTTTTGCTCTTCAGATAATGAGGCGAGACCGTTATAAAGTTCTGACACCTCAATACGTCTTGTTACTAAACGCGAAAACATTTTGTTCTTAAAATATTCACAAGTAAAATTAGGAATATCGCTTGTGTCAAACGTTCTTTGTCCGTTTGTATTCAGAAAGGATAAATAATGTTGAACAAAATGTTGTCAAAACGGCGTAAGAAACTTATGTGATTGTATATCCTTATATCGAGAACGCTCAACAAATTGAATGTCAATGACCACACGACTGTACAATTTTTTTAATATCTGCTTCACAAAGACGAAGAAATTTATTTTCATCTGACGTCAAAATACCCTCACATAGAATTTGTTGAGCCGTAACTTCCAATTCACTTAGTTCAGTGTAAACAATCATTGTGAACTTGTTCACAGAGAATCGCATAAAAACTTCACGTACTTCCGACTTTAAAAACTCGTCCCGCCACAATAGTTTTTTACTATGGTACATATTATGTTTTGAATAAAAATTGTGTGTTAAGCCCCCAATACTCCTGTCTACGCTTTTTTGCACCAAATTTCAGCATACAAATACACCCAGACGGGTCAGAAAAAGATGGAACTATTTTTGGTTGTATAACAGATTAAATCAAACTAGGATTTACATAAATATGATCTAACAGTGAATGAGGCACATTTTTATTAACTCCCGTGTATGTGAGATCTCTTTCATCAGGATGAGTGTTTTTCAACCCATCTGACAATTTATTAAGTTAAACTAGTCGCCGAAGAGCCCGGCTAAGTGCTAGTCTAGTTTCAGTACAATTAATCCTGTCTTATGTTAGAAGTGTTACGTTCCATTCACCGGCCAGATACGCGTACTCTAAGACGCAGAGGCGCTGTAAGTAACGTCTCAAAATTCCGACCACAAGAATGGCATGAATATTATCTTGAGGCATATACATGTAACTATATTAACAAAATGGTAGATTTTACTATGCATTAGAAATACTACAACATCCACCTATCCCAATTTCAGAACAGTGTCCCTCATAATTTCATGGTCTATTAATGATCTAATTGCAATTATTAGTACCACAGAGATAGCTTTAATTGAAGGGGCGGTGAAAAAAAGGTGAATTCTACTAAGTTAAATTACAGTGGTGAACTCAAATTACTATTAGTTTCTTGTAGACAGATTATGTCTGCTCTTACAAGTTTTCAGTGTACAGAAAGTGGTACTGTTTACCATCACTGTGTAGTCTCTGTGCATTAAGAGTGAGAACACAAATAATGAAAAATAAGCAAAAATAGAAACATGATGTGCTGTCATATCTATTACTCATTAAATATTTTGAAACTTGATAGTTTGCTTCTTGCAGTGACTTTATCAAATGAAGCAAACGTTTTCTTAAATTATGACTCCGCAAATAGGACAACGAATACTGGATTATTTTACTATGACCTTATATTTTGTTGTAGCAGCATTTTAAAAATCCTGGATAAAAAAAACCTGGAAAACGTTTCATTATTCAAAGGGTATTGTTTGTATTCAAATTTATTCTTTTGATTAATAATTAATCAATATTTAAATTGTCTTTGACTTTTAATTTTCTGCGTGTGAGCACGAAGAACATTTTGACATACTAGACCAATTATCATCAAAGTCATCATTATGTTCTAGCGCTTGACTCTTTACATCATTCTCACTAGCATCCGATGACTCCTAAAAATTATTATTATTATTATTACCACCGCATCTTACTACCCGTTCAGGTTGTACGCACTTACGCTAATGTGTAATAGTAGAGTGATTGTGAGATGAAATAGATGACCTACAGTTTAACATGGGATCTGAACCACGACGGAGGCTTGGAATTCCACACATTCACAAGCTGTGATTAATACACGTCTTGTCAGAGGTGAAGAAAGGGTTTGGCAATCAGATGAATTTGTGTATGGACCAAGAATTGAACCCCGTACCCCAAGCACAGAAGCTTCACATCCTACCCCTAAACCACCAGGTCACCGACTCCTAAAAACATTGACCTTTTCCCGCCAATAGAGCTGATACCACTAGGTATTACTACTATTACCACTATTATTATCCTACTCATCCATGTGAGAGTCACTCAATTTATCTGGTGGCTTTAGAGCACATTGTAGTACACTACCAGTTTCCACACTCCCAAAGACTAGATAACTCTTTGTGTCCTCACCTTTCTGTAGTTGTTGTTGCTGTTGTATCTCTTAAAGTTACGGAGAGCGATGTTTAAGCACAGTAAGTATGATTACAGTCGGTACATTATCAACAGTTTGCACATTTACTGACTGAACGGGGTCAGCGCTGCCCCTGGTCTCAGTCAACTACGTAATTTTGCTAGTACTAGTTACGGGTGCCAGCGACAACATCACTGAAAGTAATGTTTCGGCGAGGCTCACTTGACCGCTCGGTGGCCAACGCAACATTTTGCAGAGCTCCTCGCCACATGTTTGGGAATAGAGCACCAAAAACACTTAGCGTCATCGGTGGACAAATATACTCGCCATGGCATATTATCTATTGCCAAATTAATATGTTAAGGAAGTGAGTCTTCCCTGCTATGGATAAATAAACAATACGTTTAGATTAGTAGACATTGAACAACTGTGGTCATCTAGAGATGATTTTGATTTTCCTAATCTGACTTGTAATTTTCCCGTATTTTGACAAGTTGGTTTACAACAAATCTTTATAATATCTGGTGAGACCTTGGACAGCACTACTTTAGTGGAAGACACTGCAAATCTTCAAATTGGGACAAAACTATTCTCTATGGATACTTCCCCATCTTTTAACATTTCATTAACACTACCTTCATTTGCTACAGACAAACACACATCCACCACCTATGTTATACAAACCAAATAATCATCTAACACTTTAACGAGAAAAGTAGTGTCCAAAATAATAGCAAGTTTGAGGTTCAACCTGTTTGACGACATTTCATGTCGTCTAGGTTCCAAACCCGGCACACTTGAGTGACCTACACTCATGTGTATAACAACACAACACATCAATGTGTATAACAACATATCAAAGTTCACTAGTAAATAAATCCACATAGAATATCCTCGAGCTTTAATATAACACAACTTTAACGCACCAAACACGTCCACTCGATACGAGAGCAGCAGACAGACAGACTTTCTTTCTTTCTTTAATGATCCGTAGTTAATATATCAATACACTAAATTGTCAAATTAAAACATATACCATGATATACAATACAATCAGAAATTGATTTGAATACAAATTATCTACATAATGCATGTAAAAACATTTCTTTAAAAATTAACAATCAAATTTCCTCCAACTACTTTGCACAAAATGTTTCTGTGTGTCCAGAAATAAATATATTCAGTCAACTTTCCCTTATTTTTATATTTAACAAATTCAGATTTTAATCGGTATTTCAACCTTACACAGAAGAAATTATGGTAATCAGGTACATGCTGCTCCGTCTTTAAAAAGTAACTGTATGTCCTGTATATTGTGGATTTTGCCAATGTAATGAGAAAGTTTACCAACTGTCCTGCTATATCGGATTCGCTTGATTGATCACCATGAATTAAAATGCCCTCATCTACAAAAGTTCTGTTCAGCAATCTTCTTATTAAGCTCATGACAAACAACCAAAGCGTTTAAGCACGAGTACATTGTAAAACCATGTGCATAGCAGTACCAGGAATATTACACCATGGGCACAGGCTACTGTGGTATCTTTTACATGTGAACAATCGAACAGGTGTAACCAGGTTGTCGTGAAGAAATCTCCAGGAAATGTCTGCATCACAACTATCCTTGGGGTACTGGTACAATATTCTCCATGGACACACATTTTCACTCCAATTAGACGCGCCGTCTAGAAGACCACCATCGATCAGCTAAGCGGTAGATTCCACATACATTTTTTTACGTTTTTGAGGAAATTCTACATATTTCCCGAGAAGAACACTCAAGAAGGAATACTTAGTAACATTGGTATTAACCTGGTTTGGGTGCGAACAGGTAACTTTTCAAATACCAAACATTTGCCAGGCACTGCGAACTGAGCTATAAATTCCCGACAGAGCACCAAGTGAAGTGCTATTTAAACCTTCAAGGTGAAGTTTGTAAGATAACAAATTCAGGTTTTGCATCAACCTTTTTTCTAGATATCTGAGTCGGAAAGACATTACTCTACTAGGAAGGTGGATAACTGAAGCTCCCCCAAATCGTATATCAGCAAACACGTACTGTGACTTTAACCAATGATTACCATTCCAAAACATATTTACATACGATCTATTAATATCACAAATGAATTTCGCTGGTGGTTAGAGTACTGTAAGTAAATGTGTCAACTTAGATCCAGAGAGTTGATTTATTAATAATCTTCTGCCTCTATACGAGGTCCTGTAGAGACAACGCGTCCACTTCATCAAACCACGATGAACTTTACTTTCCACCTCGACCCAGTTTTGGTTAACCAAATGTTCAGTGTTCCCAATATATATATATACCAAGATACTTATGTCCCTCAGAAGACCACCGGTAGTTGTTGGGTTCATCCGTTCTATTTCTCCAATTTCCAGCCCAGAGAGCTTTAGACATACCCACATTCAATTCTGCTCCAGACTTAAAACTATATTTCATAAATGCTGTAGAAAGTTCTTTGAACCTCTCATCATGGGTAATGAAAAGTGTCACACCATCTGCATACGCAGAGACAAATAGCACTTCACTAAACGACGATAATCTAAACCCATAATTTGACAAAGTCTGTCTGTACATATTTAAGAAAGTTTCTATACAAATAGTGAACAATAGGCCAGATAATGGGTCCCCTTGCCGTACTCCACGTAACATTGGAGTTGGCGCCATCAATACATCCCCAATTCGTAACAAACACTGTGACCTTAGATATAAGGTACGAATATACGATATATATTTTGTTCCAAACGCGAAATTGGACAGCGTGGTAATTATGTAGGTGTGTTCAATTGAGTCATAAGCACTTTCCTGATCCAGGGTAAGTACAGCGAGGGGGATATTTTTGGTATTGGCACTGTGAGTAAAATCTCGTATAAGATGCAAATTTTCATATATGGACCGTTGTGGAATGCAAAACGTCTGAGAATAGTGAATCACATCAGGGAGAACAGTTTGAATCCTAGAAGCTATGGTGCGAGACAGTATTTTATAGTCAGCGTTGGTCTCCAATTATGTATCAAAGTCCTATCCACACTCTTGGGAAGTAAAATAAGAACAGATTTATTCATTGACGATGGCAGCTTACAAGATTCCAAAGAAACATGAATCATCTTTAAAAACATATGTGCGATTTCCCTCAAAAAACATTGATAGAACTCACATGGTAGACCATCATATTCTGGAGCTTTATTTTTATTGAGTGCCCCAACTGCTTCTGTCAAATCCTTCAAAGAAATGTCAGAGTCACACACATCCTTTTGATCTTCAGACATGGAGGGAAGACCATTATACAGTTCTGGCACTTCAACACTCGTTACTAAGTGCGGAGAAAATTGTTTCTTAAAATGTTCACAAGTATAATTACAAATTTCATTTGGGTCGGACGTGATTTTTCCGATTATATTTAGAGATGTTAGTGGGCAGGACGTTGTTTAAACGGTGTAAGAAACTCGGGGGCTTCTGTATCCATATATCGAGAACGCTCAACAGATTGAATGCCAATGGCCATACGACTGTACAGTTTTCTAATATCCGCTTCACAAAGACGAAGAAAGTCATTTTCATCCGCCGTCAAAATACCTTTGGATTAAATTTGTTGAGCCCAATTCACTAATTTCCGCATAAACAATTTTGAGCTTGTCCACAGAGAATCACATAGAAACTTCACGTACTTCTGACTTAAACTCATCCCACCACAACAATGGGTTTTTACTATGGTACATATGTTCTGAATGAAAACTCGCAATATTACTGATAATTAATTTGTAATGTTCATCTTGTAACTATTGTATATTGAGCTTCCAGTATACCTGTCTACGCTTTTTTGCATATACTTGAAGCAAACAAATACACCCAGAGTGGTCAGAAAAAGATGGAACTATTTTTGGTTGTATAGCAAAAGAATTCAAGCTAGGGTTTACATAAATGCGGTCTAACCGTGATCGAGGTACATTTTTATGAACACCTGTATATATGAAACATCTTTCATCAGGATGAGCGGTTTTCCATGCATCAGACAATTTATTAAGTGCAACTAGGCGTTGAAGGGCCTGGCTAAGCGCTAGTCTGGTCTCAGTACAATTAACACTGTCTTATGGTAGAAGCGTTACGTTCCAATCACCAGCCAGAAACACATTCTCTAAGACTCCAAGGCGTAGTAAGTATTGTGTTAAAGCCCCGACCACAAAGAAGGCATGAGTATTATCTTGAGGCATATATACATTAACAAAATGATAAATTTTACCAAACATTCTTAATACTACAACATATGCATACCCTGATTCCAATACAGTGTGTCTCATAACCTCATGGTCTATAGATGATCTAATTGCAATTAATACACCAGAGATAGCTTGAATTGACGGGGCGATAAAAAAAAGGTGAAATCTGCCAAGATATATGACGTAGGTGGTGAGCTCAAGTTAGTTTCCTGAACACACAAAATATCCGCTCTTGGCCGTTTTGAGTACATAGAAACCATGTACTGTTTGCCATCACTGTTTAGACCCCGTGCATTTAGAGTTAAAGAACAAATCATGAAAAATAAAGAAAGGTAGAAACACATTGTGCTTTTATATCAATTAATCATTAAATAATATTGGAACTTAATAATCTGCTTCTTACAGGGACTTAATCAAACGCAACAATCTCCGTCTTAAATTGTGACTTCGGACACAGGACAACGAATCCTGTAACATTTCTGCTAGGTCCTTATAGTCCTTATATAATCAACAGATGGTAGATTATCTGATTTAACGGGGTCAGCCCTGCCCCTGGCCTCAGTCAACCGCGTCATTTTGCTAGTTCCAGCGACAACATCACTAAAAGTAGTGTTTAGGCGGGGCTCACTTGACCGCTCGGTGGCCGACACATCTTGCGTACAGTTCCTTGCCATGTGTCCGGGAAGTGAGCATCGAAAACACTTAGCATCATCAGTGGACAAATATACTCGCCATGGCATATTATCTATTGTTAAATTAATAAACAAAGGAAGTGAGTCTCCCCTGTTAGGGATAATATAAACAATACGTCTAAACGAGTAGACATGAGATAATTGTGGTAATCTAGAGCTTATTTTAATTTCCCTCATCTGACTCGTAGTTTTCCCATACAAGTTCGTTAACAACAGATCATTTGTAATATTTGGTGTGACATTGGAAAGTACTACTTTAGTGGACGACATAGCAAATCTTCGAATTGGAACAAAAATATTGTCTACGGTCACTCCCCATCTTCTAACATTTTATTAACACACTCTTCATCCGCCATAAACAAACACACTCGTCCACCACTTATATTGGAAGCATAATGAACATTATGTGGTCCCACAACATTACCTACACTAACCAAATACTCATCTAACACTTTACCGGGAACGATGGTATCCAAAACAATCGCCAATTTTAGGTCCGGCCTGTTCGACGACATTCCATGTCGTCCAGGATCCGAACCCGGCACACCTGAGTGGCCTCCGTTAATGTGGAGGATAGCACAACACAACACATCAAAAACACTATTAATAAGAAACACTAAATCTCCTCGAGTATATAAAAACACTAAGTTCACAGTGTAGCACACAACTTTACGGAGCAACGCTCCACGCACGTCCACTCGCTACGAGAGCAGCAGACAGACAGATAGACACAGACAGACATGATTGTAAAATCCACTTATTTGGGTTCGGGTTAACATAATATGTATATAGTCTTCATAATCTCAAGATTGATTTTTTCACGATTATAATACTTTATCTTCCTATGATAAAGTAAAAACCGTCAAGATCCTTCACAATATCAAAAAATAAAATTTTAACCACTATAATGCTTCCTTTATAAACTAAAATAAACTACTATTATGATTCTTTTAATATAAGGTTTAATGCATACAGTAAATTATAGACCTATTCTATAAAAATATTTTGAAAATTAAATAGGCTACATTTAGCTTAGTTGGGTATTTTCAGCACAAAATCAAATCAAATAAGTATAATTAAATAGAAAAATATATAAAGTTTTAATACACATTTTAATTTGGTGTTTATTATGATTACTTTAACTATCGGTTAGTTTTCACACGTGCTCTACCTGACAAGTAAAACAAATGTAAATCCTAACTAGAACTAACATTTAATCTCATGCCCATTTAAGGTGCTTAAAAAAAACACCAGGTTGTTACAAAAATATCTCCAGTAATTAAATTAACTTTCGATTTATAAACTAGAAGGAATTCTCAATTAATAGTTGGCGTAGACAGGCCTATTTATTTCAAACAACTTGAGCAAATTAGAACGTTCATAAAATTACAAGCCTGATTATAAAACATGCCTCATGCTAGTGTGTGAGTATAGGTCAGTGGTGACTGTAGGAGGATTTTCAGGGGCGAGTCAGTGTGAGATAAATATTGTATATCAGTAAGTTTTAATTCAAATATATTATTAATGGTTTGGTCAACTGGATAGGGATGTGGAAGGTAGCTTTAGAGGAAGTGCACCCACATCACCATAAATAGGAGATGGGACACCCACGGTGATAATTTACATGTGTGTGAAACCGGTCTTAATGCACCTTGCCGAGATTCGAACTTTTACCTTTCTTGTTAAAATAATTCATTTTATTGTGAGCCTAACACATTATACCTTGTGGTCATCGGCGTGGGTACGAGATATATAAAACTGTAACTCAACAGTTATGTTAAACTGTGTTAATATTTGTAAATATTTGATGGTGGAAATTGTACGAGTATTTATTTTATCTATCCAACTGTCATTTTATATCGTTGCTTAGTCGAAAAACTCACAACGACAGGAAAACGAACTAAACGTAAATCTAGTTAGCTAGTTTCCGGTGACGGGGATGTCCGGGTTTGAGCCTCAGCTGAGTGTATTAGTGTATTAAGGTTCTTGGCCCTGTCGAGTGCAAGTCTAAAACCTATTTTGTGAGATGGTGGGTGGGAGGGTGAAAGGCGTGGCGTGGCTTCACAACCGACCAAAGTATCCTTCCGCGCCAACAGATGGATCACGGATGGTGCTAGCTACCGGACATTTCTTGTGGAAAAACCATACGTTTGGAAATATCATTTTTTTTTAGAATGGGGGAAGTTTTTATATTAATATTTTCAACACACCTTCTAAAATAATATATCGATGTTCATTAAGTGTTACATTTTATTATTTTTTATTATGAAGCCGGCTGGTTTTTATTTGTTAAAATGTCAATTTTACCGATATTGTGATCACTGTTAACATTAAAGAGTAGGTGTATATACACAAAGTATAACTTAATCAACATGCTTCTATTCTTTAACAACCCGTTTCCGAAAAAAAGTTGCAAAACAATAAAAATTCTTGGAGAGAACCGTTTGCTCCCACGGCTCTGCATTTCCACGCTAAATGAAGAGGGCCAATAACCTTAAGGTTTTTTTCTTTTTCTAAATGAAGTCATACTTTTCCTACAGAAAAATGAGAATAACATTTCTTCTTATTATTATTAGCACCGCATCTTACTACCCGTTCGGGTTATACGCACTTACGCTAATGTGTAATGGTAGGGTGATTGTGAGATGAAATGAAGGACCTACAGTTTAACGTGGAATCCGAACCATGGTGGAGACCTGGCATTCCTCACATTCACAAGATGTCTTGTCAGAGGTGAAGGAAGGGTTTGGTAATCAGATAAATCTTTGCCGGGACCGAGGATTGAACCCCGGCCGCTAGCATAGAAGTCTGACACCTTACCCCTAGACCACCAGGTCACCATATATATATATATATATATATATATATATTTAAGGTGAATCTTGTGGGGTGAATGATTATAGCTACGGACATGATCCATATCTCGAGCATAGGAGAATCCCTGGTTAACTCAGTGGTAGAACATTGGTGCACTAAGCCAAAGGTCCTGGGCTCGATTCCCGTGTACAGGGGGTAATTGGACACGGTGCAAAAAAATAATAATTGTAAAACAAGAAAGAATTTGAGTTCTTGGAATGATACTATTTCATGTTACTTTTTTGTAAATTATAAAACCAAGAAAAGGACTTTGGTAGATAGCCAAAGTGTTGAATTTACTAATTAATGTTTTCTATGAAAAAATTATAAGGATAAATTTAAAATAAATATAACAACGCACGCATGCAAATGGTTTGTTATCAGGGCCAATCTCCATTTCATGAGATTGGGATTATATTTCAACCAACTGCAGTGAAAATGTTATTTCCACAGTATTTTTATTTTTTATTTATTTATTTGAGAAATTTAACGTGCACTTTCTAAACATATTGATTATATGAGCACACGATAATTTTTATGAGTGATGGTGAAAGGGCCTACCAATTTTGGCGGAAAGGTATTTGCACATATCTTCCAGGGTTATTTTAATCGCCACAATCGAAATGGGACTTAAAGCTTTACTTCCCTTCCGAAAGAAGTTGTGCTACGGATTTTTATGATACATAAAAATCCGTTGAGTCCAGCTGGGCTTGAACCCATGAACAGTAGGTCATGAAGCGAGCACTTTACCCAAAGATCACTGAGGTCGACCTCCACAATTTAGTTTCTCTTCTCAATTCTCATCCCATTTTTTTCTGAACGATGCAATGTGCCCTTAAAATCTAACCGGTAAGATTCTACTATCACAAGATTAGATCACACTAAAGGGCTCACTAATAACAACCATTCTAAAATAATACAAAATTCAAAAACGTTGCAGCTACAATGTATAATGATTTGAATTTCCTTTACCAATATGAAAGTCAAAATAAACATCGTCAACTAAACTGGGTATTATCAGTGAAGTGGTATCGTGGACATAATTATTCACCGAAAAATATTACTGAGGTGCCAGAAATTTTACTAAATGCACGGAATACTAATTAGCCGATAAAACTAATCAAGAGCTTTATAACTGGCGTGTCAAAACATTCTCTCGAGGAACAGTAAAATATTAGCCAATAAAATGTTGCAACCAATCTTACATATATTCTTAGTCATGCACTTCAACACAACTATACATTTAAGTTTATATAAGTATATAAATGTAAATATATGTGTAATGTAAATAATATCCTTATGAGGAACTGTATTCTACAGAAGGAATTGTTGAGGGAAAGAAAAGCTTAGGAAGAAGGATGATTCAAATATTGGATGACTTGATACTATATTCATAAGGTACACACTGTATAACATATACACACTATATACAGCCAGATTTTGGTTGGAAGAACAGTAGAGAAAATTTTAACATATTTACTTGCGGCCAACATTGATAAAATTTTACTTTTTTATATGTGTTAATCTATATGTGTTGATAATATCTATTATAAGTGATAGCTGGAGATAGCTTGGCTTGATTTATGAATATATTAACGCGGTTTTAGTAATGTTAATAATTAGCTTCTACCGTTTTTCCTACCAAAATCAGATTATATATATTTAGTATGTGTTTTTATACAAGTGATTATATTGTCTAGGGCATTAGCCTCGCATTGTATTATATTGCCAATGATTCAAGGTTTGAATCTTGCCCGTGAACACATAAGGGTGGCTTCTACAACTGTGATTTTGCCACCTCGCTTTCTCATTAACGCGGGTGCACTTATTATAAGCTACCTTTCTCATCCTTATCTCTTAAATAAATCAATTTTCAACCTAAGCGGAATAGTGATAATTCTAATAATAATACAAATGGTGTGTAACATCTTGAACATGTATTCCTTGAGAGAACAGGAGAATAACGCTAAACTTCAAGGAAATGAATCAGAGCAAACAAACCAAACCATTAATTGAAACAAATATACAAAGCTAGGGATCAATCTTAATAATAAATATAATATATCTCGCTTACAGGTTGACACCACGGAGTTATAATAATAATAATAATAATAATAATAATAATAATAATAATAATAATAATAATATATTAATGATATTTAATAATATACATTATTTTAGTATATATACTAATTTATATTATAATAATAATATAATATTTAGCACCGCGTCTTACTACCCGTTCGGGTTATACGCTAATTTATATTATAATATGCCTATTATAGTATATATAATATTTATTATTATTGTTATTTAAAGGTATGCCATGTAAGAAGTGGTTAAATGTGGTAGATAAATGTGTGAAAAAGAGAAACCCTAAGAGTTTTAAGAATAAAAGAGCAGGTATGACTTTATGTATGGATGTTGTTGAAGCGAAGGGAGTATGCAGGGATAGAAAAGTGCGGAGAAAGTTATTGAGGAAAGACCAAGTAGGCCTACAGAGTTGCTGTTTTTTGAATTATATGCACAGTTTTTTGCCTACCCCACAAGGTAACGGCGTAATTAGGTTTGTATGTATGTCACTTTAGTAGAACGTGGTAGGAAGGACATTATTTGATGGTTAGTAAAGCTACTTTTATTTTCATACATGACGCCATGTGATCCGTAGCGGTCACTTTTAGAGTTATAATATTGATAAATAAAAATATTTCTGATGTTGGCTGCAAAAAAAATCTTAGTTATATTTATCATAAGTTTATTCTTGCGGTGTTCTCACAATACAGTCTTAAAAATGGTGTCATAGTCAGATTGAGTACGCCTCAAGTACGGTACTACTACAACTACTTAAACTCGAACGGAATGTGCCAGTCTCGCATATTAAACTGGCCCACTCAATTTTGGTCTATCTAGGCGTCATCTTGTGTTTGTTAACGAGTCGCACTTGAGGCGCACTAACTAAAAAACAAATTCATGAAAATATATTAGTCCTATATGTGCAATGTATTTATAATTGATATTTTAATTTTCTTTAAATATTTATCATGTACGGTCCAGTTTTTAATAGGATAAACCTTATCTGACAACTATAAAAAACACTTCAAGAAATGTGATCTGGAGCTGTTACTTTTGATAAATATTATAAATACTTATAAAATATCACTGGTAAAATAGTAAAAACAAAAACAATTTTGTCCGTAAGAAATCATTTGTATTTTCTTAAAATCCTTTCTTAGAAAAATATGACTGTAGCTTTCAACGAGGACATTAATATACGGATTTTATTTTAATTGCTACTATTGTTTAAAATTCGTGCAACGTACAGTTCTGAATAATAAAACAGTAATAAAACATTAACTTGAAATAAGTTTATGGTAATCTATTTCTTTGTTGACCCTAATCAATAGCGGCCCTTCATAAAAGGCGTAGAAAGAAGCGTTAGGGAGTGAAGATTAGGTAAAGTGAGGACTGGCATGACATCGCATTAACAAAGAGTGTTACTATTTTTTTTTCGTTTTCTTTTTTAGTCTTTAGTATGATTTGGAGCCGACCCACTGGTATATGATAAGAATAATTCATTTACAGCGTACTAAAAAGTCCCCTATGTTTCAATGACAATTATCTAATTGGTAACACGTTCCGTTCTACATGTGTGTCTTTTTTATATTAAAATACATAATGTTTAAAATTCAATGTTAACCGTTTAGTCTTACATGTAATAGATCCAGCAATGGAACTAAGTATTAAGTTAATTTTGATATTTTCGATAAATTAAGTGCTGTCTAAGCAGTAAAATGTAGATTAATTTATATTACGTCTCACGTGTTATTATAAAAATATTATTATTTTGGGGTATCCAAAGGACACTTTCTGAGCCCATTGACTAAATCAGCACATGATTTTCAAATTATCTCGTCTATAACCTAACTTATCAACATGAAATTATATATTTTTCAGTCATGGCGGGATTTGAACCCTGAACATTTAGCTCAATAGGCAGATTAACTTAAGATTAAGCTAATATGTTAGAATCTCATACTTTGTTTATTTGTAACAAGGTTTAAATCCGCATGCTGACTAAACGTCAAGATCATTTAATTTAATTTACTGGGGAATGAGAGGTTGGGGCTAAAATCTTTGCTGGCTGCAAGGTGTGGAGAGGGGAAAAAAATACCTAAAGTAATATTTACTTAACGACTTGGACACTTTTTTCTACATCCATTACCATTTCCAGCCTTAGTTCTAGTTCAGTTTTTTTTTATCCAAGCCATATATTATCCACTACCAGCTGGATAGTCCTGTAGTAGCTTCATATGCCTTATAATCTAATTTAAGACTAGGACAGGCACAACATTCAGTCCCCGGTCATTAATTCATCACTGTGAATAATTAAACCAATATTTCACTAATGATAAATTTTTCGGCCATATCGGGAATTGAACCCGGGACCCTTAATTCAGTGTACAGACACGCTACCGACTGAACTAAGGTGACGGATGACGTGGACACTTGAACGAGTTAAAGTTAAACTGGCACCAACAGCGAGTGGTCTGAGACGTTATATTTCAATTGCATTTTATTTTGTGTAGGCCTAAATTGCGTCTCACTACACACTCGGGTTATCCACATAATTACACTATTGGGTGGAGATGAGTAAGCTTTAATTTAGAGGGATGCCTCTTTCTGAATTTTTCTGTGAGGCAGTGGGTCTGAAACAAGGTCAAATTCAGCCTCGTGACGACAAAATGAGGAGATAATTGAATAAATAAGTAGTAGCTCTGGTATAGAAAACTGAGATTAACAGCTGAAGATTTCATTGTGTTGATAACATGACACCCTTTATCAGCAAATGTTAACACTAATATCGCTAACGGTGGTGGCCGCTCGGTCGGCATAGCTCGATCTTGGAATCATACTATGTAGTTTCTATACCCTCATTTGAGTGGAGAGAGAGTGGGAAAATATTTAGTAAATATATCCTCAGTAGGCCTACACCCAACTGGGCTCTCCATCATTGGCATTCTATTCTGAAAGTACGCCTCAGGTAAGGGGTCAGAGTTCTTTTAGAGCACTGATTAACTTGTAAACTCACCAAAAGTCTCGCAATCATGCCGTGTTTGTCCACTATACTTTTGCTTTTATTTTTATTTTTTGTCTAACTTATACATCTTATAATTAGGTCTTGGATTCAATCTTTCCTCAAATACATAATTATGTCTCCACATCTATAGAGGAACTATTAGTAAAATTCTAATGTCTACATTAAGCTATTTAAATTGGTTATAAATAACCGATTTTGAGTTCAAAAGACTCAAAGATTGACTTTTAATAATTGACGATTTAGTTTTATTACATAATCGACTTAAAACTATCGCTTGATCGAAAGGTCGAGCACGAGCAACCAGTTGACTAACCCAGTCTTTAAACCATACGCGAACACCAAAGCGAGTCATTACATTTGGTCACCTCTCACGTGGGGTTCGGGTTTGAATTCCCTCCGAGTGAATTGAGAATGGTTTTCCACGTGGGATTTTTCCTTGCATTTCTACCTTTCTTTAACCTCGCTGGTGTTAGTAAATGGCATTTATGTTAGTCCTTAGCATAAGTTTATAAGTAATAAGCCTTTTGACCCACTTGGGTGGCCGCAAGGACTAAGGAATCACTGACGTAATATAATAAACTACCGATGATGGGGATATTGGGCTTCATATACGATCGGGCGGGGTGCACTGAGGGTGACTTTACAAAATTATTTTCCATTTTGCCTTCATGCAAATACGGGCACGCTTAATCAAAATTTAACCTTACCTATTCCTAAATTATTTATATTTGCATTGGAGTACAGCCCGAAAGGTTTGTAGTAAGACGTGGTGTTAAAAAAACTCAGCCTTTTGTTGAAAGTACTAATTATAAAAAGAATACCATACAAAAGAGCTTGCTCAAATTTTTTCAAATGAGTACTTTTTTACACGGTGACAACCAGCCTGGGGATATAGTGATCAAAGCCCCTGGTTACTGACCTTAAAGTCCAGCTCGATTCCCGGTTAGTAACAGGGGATTTTTCTCGAAAGGAGAATAATTCCCATGGCCATGACTAGTTAGTTTAAGACCTTCATTGGCTTTACCCCGTCATATTCACTATCATCATAATGCTCTCATCTCATAGGGACGTGGAAAGCGTGGGCCTAGAGGGAAAGGATGCACGTTTAGTACAGTCGGACGTCCCTTGGGCAACGATACATTAGTACAGGTCAATCTTTCAGCAAACTGAGCTACAGTATGATGTAGCTCAGACAATATTTTTACTATACAAGATGGTGGCTATTTTATTTTAGCCTATGCGTTTTAACACAATGATTATTTAGCGGCTTAATCCAAGGGTCAAAAATGAAAGTGTGGCTTGAGGAAATGCACCCGATTTAACGTGGAAAGAGGATGGGGAAAATTTAGTTGTAAGCAAAATGTAAAAACCCATCCCATTACACCCAGTCTAGATTCGCACCCCAATCTCTCAATCAATGAAAATTCAGGTGCTAGGGCTAAGTGTGCAAGGTTATATATGATTGTTTTACTGATTTAAACTCAGCTTTAAATTACTCTTAAAATGGATCACATATCACACAAAACAAGCAAACCCATGTTTAGACCTATTATTGGCTTGCGTCGGTGACCACGCCGTCTAACGCGCTAATCTAGTGTTGGACTAGGCTGCCAAAGTTGTGAAGATTAGGGTCCTATTCCGGTCAAGTGTACTAAGAATGATTTTCCTAAATGGTTTTCTATTCTCCCTCCACACAAGTGTGGGTGCATTTCATATAATTAAGCCTTTCTCATCATTAACCCAATAATATTATTAGTACATAAACGTACAGCCCAAACGGATAGTGAGACGTGGTGTTAAAAAAAAGTTTATTTATAATTTTCACATTATTCAATGACTTAATTGTGTGTGACCGAGAGATCAAACAACTTTAAAGCAAGACCTAACACTAAAACACTTTCTATGTACTAGACACATTAGAAACTGAGTAATAATACCAATTCTTACACAAATTCTAGTTTCTTACACGGCTTAACACGTCGTCGGGCCCCGACGCCTTAGCACAGTCGGTAGCATATTTGCCGACTGAGCTATGGGTCCCGGGTCCGATTCCTGGCTTGCCGAAAAATGTATCATTGCTGAATTGTGAGTTTACCCTTCCACAGTGATGAATTAATGACTGGGCTGGGGTGTGAATATTAAGCCTGTCCTAGTCTTAAGTTAGATTATAAGACATATGAAGCTACGACAGGTCTAGCAAATCGGTAGTGGATAATATATTGCTTAAATAAGAAACTGACCCAAGCCACAGGCTGGAAACAGTAGTGTATGTAGTAGTTTGACATGCTATCAAACTAAAGTATTATAAATCCATAGCCAATGTCGTCTTTGAGAACTATCTACATGATATACATGAGAAATTCTGGTTGAAACGTAGGAGTATTTTATTTAAGAAGAGGAAAAATAGGTGTTAAAAAAAGAAGAAGAGGAAGTGGAAATTGAACTGGCAAAGAAAGTAAAAATATACGAAAATCAGCACGTTGGCGCCGGATTGAGCCAAACAAAGGAAACAATCATAATAAAAATTGAGTAGGGAAGAAGCAACGAAAGCAGGAGGAAGAAAAACCGCACGAAGGAAAAACTGTTTACAACCCTTCAGCATCAATTAGTCGGAAAGCAGAAGCTTTAGTAGATTGCCGAGGATGTTTTGTTGAAAGGGGTGAGGCAGTGTTAGGTATGAAGAGAGGGAGATATCTCCAATCGCATGCCCCAATAAAGAAGGGTTCTATGCCCAGACAAATTATAGAAACACATGGTTAATACACGGTCTGTGCGAGTAGTGCTGAAAGTGAGTCACTATTCTCACATTCACTCATTTTTATTTTCAAGTTAAACTTCACATTAACACTCACTTTTTACCATAAATTGAAACTAATTTTATTAATTAAAAGTTTTTTTAAGTGAGATAATCATAATTAAGAGCTTCGATTAATTTGGAAAATCGAGAGAACCGGGGAAACCAATGTATCTTTTTGTATCTGAAATTAACCGTTAAAACACAAAGAATTTGAAAAAAACTATAAAATCATGAAATTACGTTCTTTTTTTTTACTACTTTTATTTAATGTGTACTTTTTGGCTTTAGCTATATATTATATGGGCTTGTTCACTACTTTCAAGTATTATATACATGCATGTATTGTTAAATTTAATTAACTTAATCTACTAACAATCTCCAATAACACAAAAATAAAAACATTGCTATAAGATGTATCACTTACTATTAAAATGGGAGCTACTTTTTCCTAATACCAGCCAGCTATGGTAAATTGCGTCTTGTTTAATTTTTTCTATGTAAATCCAGTCCTGAGCTATTATGTAAATTCCATCCTGTCATTACAAGAATGCTATGTAAATTGCCTACTTCATTAAAAATGAATATAATATATAAAATAAATAAAATATAACAACGAAGTAACTTTCATTACATTTCAAACATTTATTTTAACATGATCACATTTTTAAACTTGCGTATGGAAGTGTCAAACCTAGAAATAAAATTTAAAAAATGGCATGGTGCAGAAACGATCCTTTGGACTTTTTATATAATTATTTGATATCTGTTTTATTCTTCGACATGATTTATTTATAATTATGAACTTAAACTTATTGAATTACTGAATAATTGTTGAACATATATATTTCATTTAAGAATGTAATAACTACACACAATGACAGAATGTATTTTCCTTTTAGAACATCGATACTATAGAGATAAAAATGTACGTAATACCTTTTTAGCAAAATCAAATATAGATATTTTTCTATAACTAAACTCTCATTTTATCAACCAAACTTTTCATTTTCCACTGTTGCCTTTAATTTCTTTGACGAGTTACTTCGTAAACTATTAGTGAGCACCACATCTTACTACCCGTTCGGTTTATACGCTTTATGTACTAATTACGCTAATGGATTTGGTATTGGGAAGATTTAATTAGAAGAAGTGAACCCGCATTTGCGTGGAGGGAAAGTGTAAAGCCATTTAGGAATCCCCCTTTCCCCCAGTTCCCCCGATAGAGATTTGAACTTTGATCTCCCCACCCTCAGCAGTCAAGCTCAACACGACTAGCGCGTTATACAACTATGCCACCGAGGCTGGTACTACTTAGTAAACGAATGTGCATTTTACTCTGTACATCTTCCAACACTTCTACTAATGTGTAAATATTGGGTTGGGATGTATGTAAGAGCCTATTCAATTTTGATTGAAACGATCCACAAGAATCTACTTTGCGTTTCATGTACGATAAAAATTAAGCCAAAATCTTTAGAGGGAACAAATATTGCATTCATAGAAAGTTATGTTTCGAAAACTTAATCACAGTATCTTGAGATATATTTTTCCCCAGGAGGTTGAATAGCCATTATATCACATGAAAAACACTCATCAACTTCTTTAGGAGCTAGAAACGGAAGTCCAAAGAAAGTTTAAAAAAAATCTTCTCAGTGTCTGGCCTAGTATACTCTTTACCCAACGTCAATGAATGGATCTTAAGATACAAGCTTTGTCCAAGGTGAAAACGGCCACCTCTAATTTAGGCTTCCGGCCACACTAACTGCACCGCAATGTTTATAGGTATTTCGAAATCAATATAGATTTTTTCTGGAGAAAATCTTACCCCAACATTGAAGCACCTATTCACAAGATGTGTAAAATCTATGACAAATGTTTCTGTAGATTCACTTGGAACCACGAACAGTACTCAAAACACGTAAGCAATATTGTGAAGTCAGTATAACTTAATATAATATGTAAAAGCTTGAACGAAACATTGTGGACAACATTTAAATGTTCCATCGATTTACACACACCGCACAATACACAATACATCAATTAAACTTTCATTATACAATTCAATTACATTATTTCCTTTATCATTAATAATTACTACAAAGTATTTCTTCACACTGGTCTTTACTTTCATTTCCACTATTAAATTTGTTGCAAGTTGTGTGATTATTTATCTCCCTGTTCGGAAAATTCACGTTAAATGTATTAATAACATTATTTGACAAACGATATATTATATCCAGAATAGTGAACACACTATATTATATTATAGTACGCAATCTGTGTGTGATGAAGAATAAATAAGTAAGAGTAGTTCTTTAAGTTTTTTAAATCCATCCTATATTCAAACAAATTTCAGAAATTTGTTTTTAATTATTCAATTCATAGGCTAATTTAAATTACTAAACACTTTTTTCCTACATATATACATCTGTCCACAAACTAAAGATTACTGGTCAATTATTAAATATCATGATTGGTATTTACAGCAGTAAAGAAAATTCTCAATATATAATAAACTGTTACACATGATCATTAATACATACACCCTGAACTGCACTAAGATAACTTTTATTACTTCGTAGCACGCCTACTTTCAACCTAACCGGACTATAGACTAAATTCTCTCAGAGATGGTTAGCAGCGTAAGTTATTTTAACTCACTTTTCTGATAAAACTGTGTTGTGAACTAATAACAACTGAAATGCGAGATGTACAACTTTAATGTAACCCATGCTATGCACAGCTCTAATATAATTATTAGCCTTTAAATGGTAACCATTTTTATGCACATGTCTAATGAAATTAGTAAACGTTCCTACACACAATTCTAATGTGATTAGTAACGGTGGTTACACTCAACTCCAATGTAATTAGTAACTCTTGCTATACACAACTTTAATGTAATTAATAGCTGTGTTTACACTCAATCCTAATGTAATTAGTAACAGTTTCTATGCACATCTCTAAAGTAATTATTAACCCTTGCTATAGGCCTACACAACTCTAATGTAACTAGTAACCCTTGCTATACACAACTTTAATGTAATTAATAACCATTGCTATACATACATCTAATGTAATTATTAGCTTTAAAGTAATTAACCTTGCTAAGCACAAATTTAGTGTTGCTAGTAATTCATGGGCGCCACCATTTTGAGTATAAAAGTGAGACAAAAGGGACCTAAATACCGTAACAGCTTAGGGTCTGAGGCTTGGAGCCTCACTGCTCTCGACCCCAATAAAAAGGACCGCAAGCGGATCAAGCTAGTCGATTGCCCTTGTGCTGCTTTAGTTGTCGATATACAATTTTATTTGAAAATCACACAATATTTTGTTTGCTGTATCCATTTATGATAATTTAAGTATTTATAATATATGTTAACACTAATCCTTTTTGTGATAATTTTATTTCATAAATAAATATAAATAATTCTTGTAAATATTGGCACATTGAACTTATATTAAAATGGCTTCGTTATTTTACACGAATATTAACTTTTCAAACTAATTTCAAATTATGG
This sequence comes from Timema shepardi, assembly GCA_902151425.1. Taxonomy (NCBI): domain Eukaryota; kingdom Metazoa; phylum Arthropoda; class Insecta; order Phasmatodea; family Timematidae; genus Timema; species Timema shepardi. The sequence continues at coordinate 26,625 of CABFVX010005769.1, forward strand.
TATCTACTACAAACGTAATAATGAAATAAATTGTGTTGTCATTAACTTTTTGAATAGTTATGTTTGTTTTCCTTCAGCTTTCTTATAAAAAACCATAGTCATAAAATATTTCACATCTTAAAGCGATCAAATGGAAATTACCTGCCCCTTTAAAAACAAACACACATTTTCACCTCACATTATTCTATCCTTCTATAAAAACAATTTGTCATAAACAATAAGTTCTTTCCCATTAGCAATATTCATCAAGCGGACAATATTTCATTTGTTCTTATTACGTACTTTTTTTTTACAACTCCTGATATATGTTTAAGCCCTACTTTACTTAAGGTTAATTTCCTTTCCAAAAAGCTATTAAAGGTAATAGATAAGAACAACGATAAGAACAAACTTGTTATACTTAATGCAATGACAACGCCAGCAAAAAGAGATTGCCGCAGCTTATGTTGAGTGATGTAATGCTGCACTTTAATGTTGAAGTTAAGTTTGAAGAAACAACAACTATCTTTCAAGAAAATATATAGAATATGTAAAAATCACATTCATCAATATTCATAGCAAATAAGTGAAACTTAATATTTAATATTTATCATGACCATCTTTTAATTTAATGACAGCTTTTTCTCTTAATTTAAAAAGTGTATGTTCAAATTCCAATATGCTTGTTGAAAATACTGAAGTAATGTTATTACTATGTGTAGAACATAAAACTAAACCTTTCTACGGAATAATATTTTATTTGTTTTGCCCTTGCCCCCCCCCCCC
>CABFVX010005769.1:27481-47045 GCA_902151425.1 Timema shepardi
TTTTTTTGTTTTGCCCTTTCCCCCCCCCCCCCCAACATAATGCTAAAAATATAAACTGACCTTAACTTGCGTTTATCTAAACCCTACCTTTTCTTGGTTATACTTGGACTCAAAGCAGTCATAAACTTAAAAAATATATACATATATAATTATATGTATTGCATATATATATATATATATATAGGCATAAACATTTATTTAATATATATATATTTATTCATATGTATTATGTACTGTACATATATTCATATTTGTATATATAGGTATATATAGGCCTACATAGACCAGTATAATATCAATATTTCATAATGTTTTTAAGGATCATTGCTTTTCTACATTGTTTAAAATTTTAAGATGATTTTAACAAAGTAGTTTAAGCCTCCTCTATGTTCTTTTGGAATTCTTGTTTGTTTATAATAATTAGGATGGGCATCCCTTGCTAACAAAATTGAATGTTTCAGTACTTAATATGTATTAATAATTGTACATCGGACATATATTGGATTTTTTAGATTACGTAAATTATCTTGTACTCAACAAGTCTTACAACAATTATTCATCATACCTTGGAGGCGATTAAACCTGTAGGTTTTCTGCTGCCCTTTATTTTTCCTACAGTACTTTACTGTGTCCATCCCTTCCATTGAGTTCCTCGTGGTTCAATTACTACAGCTATTGCGTGGGGAATTACAACTTCCTCGCGCGTGTAGCATGTAAAAGCACAGTTCCTCTGGATCGTTGCCAAAAGGCTGGATGCTTATTAAGGCTTACCAACTCTGTCTGCAAACTGTAAGACTTTCTTCATACAACAAACTTGTATATTGAAATAGCTGCAAATAATATTCAAAGTTGATCCTCGTCAATAATAATTACAGACTATTTTGACGTGAATACGTCTTTAAATTTGCTACCATACGGGGGCAATCCAAAAAACCTAATGATAACAAAATCGGAGGTTACAGTTTGGCGTTGTAGTTTCGAATCTATCCTCTACATCCAAAATTAAATTATACCACTGGATAGCTAAAGGATCAAAGAATGCATTACGATACGCGAGAACAGTGACGCATCGCGCGCGGTGGAGGGGGAAGCGCAGCCATTTTGAGGTTATTTTGCTGCGTATCGAGATTTGCAATTAGTATAACTTTTGATTCGGAGAAGCTACGATGTTCGTTTAAGTTTTAATCGTCAGCTGTCATCAAAATCTATCGATTGTATATAAAGCATTAGTTTAAAGTAGTATTCACGTACAACACACGACCGTGTCCATGACACAGCCACAACCAATTTTTTTCTAATCATTTTCTCATCTAGTTGACTTTCGATACAGAATTTTGCTTGTGTTGGAAAATGTATCGACAGTCTAAGTTTTCTTGTGAATTGCATCTAGTAATTTAGAGAAATTATCTAATTCTGGTTGTACATCTAAGAATTGGTCAACATTTTTTTGTATGCAACATACTAAATGTCAGGAAATCTAAACTCTAAATTTACTTATCAAATACTTTCGAAATACATAATGGGTTGAAACAAGAAGATGCACTTTCCCCATTACTTTTTAATTTAGCCTTAGAGTATGCTTATACAGTACTGCAAGATAGTAGAGAAGAGTTGGCATTAAAATATATAAAGCAGCTATTAGGATACGCAGTTGATTTAGCTTTTTTGTGCAATAGTAAGTAAGGTGACGCAAGAAATGCAGATATTTTATTAGAGGCTGGTAAAGAAATAGGTTTAGAAGCGAACACTGAAAAGACTAAGTAAATGATCCCAAAGAAAACACAGATTGAGGAAAATAATTTAGAGATTACTTCGAACAACATATCATCTTACATGGCTAGTAAGTTTAAATATTTAGGAATAATTTTAAGTAGCAATAACGATATTATATTGGAAATTAGGAATAGAAGATACGGCAAATGCATGCTATTACTCGGTAAGTAATTTGTTGACATCTCACCTGCTTTCGAGGAATATAACTCTCAGAATATACAAAACATCAATTTTACCGGTTTTTCTCTATGGGTGTGAAGCGTGGTCTCTATCTTGCATGACGAAAACAAATTTAGTCTTCAGAATTACTGCGGAAGGATATGCAGTGTGAATGGGAGAATTTAGAACCATGTTCCGGGTACTGACTAGCAAACCCAATGGGATGAGACCATTGGGAAGACTTAAACGCAGATGGTAGTATAACATTAGAACGGACCTGAAAGAGTTCGGGTGTAATTAGGTGGCCTGGATAGCTCAAGATAGGGATCGGTGGCATACTTTTGTAAGTAAAGCAATGAACTTTCCAATTCCTAATGCCATGGTAAGTAAGACTGAAAATAGTTTCAAAGATATAATAAAAACACTTTTAATTTAGTTTACATATTTTTTCTACAATATTATATTGTTTTATGAGATAATAATACATCACTATAATAATTTAATGGAAGTGTTTTCATGGAGTTTACACAATAATAATTGTATTTACTTTTGATTGCATTATTGGAACATCAATTTGAATTAACACTGGTGCCATATTGTAATATATAAATAAGTTTATATTGAGAACTTGTAAAAGCAAACTTCTGATTGAAGTTCAATTTGTCTTAAAGAGCTTTACTTCTCTACCACCATGTCCTACTACCCGTTCGGGCTATAAATAGTTTAACACTAATGTGATGATAGAGGTAAAATCTAGAGGAATAAAAATCTGCAGACTGGGATTTGAACCCTGATCTTCTCGTGACTGGAATTTCAAGCTAGATGAACCTGACATATATTCCGCATACCCTCCAATACAGGTGTCTATAAAAACTGATCAGAGTGGTTGTCTAACATTATTTTGTGTGTGTCAAGAGAATAAACGTAATATTTTGTCTCATCTAATGACTTCAGATAATACAGAGTGGTGTATAAACAAGTAGTCGATAGACAGTAAAAGTAAAGTTAACATGTATAGGTATTACACCTTTTCTTTGATAAAGACATTGCTTTTATACGATTCACTCAACTTAGGTCACGCCGAGAATAGTTGAACTTATGATGTGTCTGAAGGGGTGAGAAAGATCAAATTGCAGGTTAGGGAATGTTTTTCTTTGGCAAGAAAGTCTTCCAGAAGTGTGCGTGACTTGAAACGTATGTGCCCCAAACATGTGATCATAATATGCTGCAATTTACCTGTCACGTGGATTAGACGAAACGGAAATTGAGTCACAATATTCACAATGTAATAGTAAAGCTTTGTTTCATTTTATCATAAGTTAGTTTGAATAAAGGAAGAGTATTTATAGGAAGCGAATGGGGAAATAAAAGAGAATAAAATTTACCTAATTTGTAGTACATTAAGGTGGAAATAAAACAATAATAATAAGTTACTCGCACCAGTGGGCACGTGGTTTTAATGTCAAGCTCATTTAATCTTGTTTTCCAGTGACATAGAGATCGGTGTTTGAATCCCAGACGAATGCACTGAGTGGTTTTTCTTAAATGCTTTCTTATTATTAGTCCACACAAATGGTGGTAGATTTTCTCTAAATTAATCCCTTCTCATATCTAATCCATTAGTGTAATTAATATACATGTTTATAATCCGAACACGCAGTGATTAGGATTTTTTAGCGCTGTGTCTTACTACCCATTCGGTTTATACGCTTTTTTGTTATTGTTAACATTAGTTTTATGGAACATATGTATTTATTTATATTCCATAGGTAACTTTTCTATTTTTATTTTAGCACCACGTCTTTTTACTATCCGTCCGTGTTACATACTTATGTAATAGTTACGCTAGTGGTTTTAGGGATTAGGAAGGTTTATTAATAGGAAGTGTACACACGTTTGCGTAGAGGGAGAGTGGAAAACCATTTTGGAAAATACCATATTCATGCGGAAAAATAGTTAATAAAAATCAATAATAATATTCCTTACAAAACCTAAACTCACATTGGTGGGGAAGTGGACAAAGGCGTCAAACTGGTTTTGTCTTGTTATTAAAATACTGTAAGGTTGAGGTTAAAAACCCGTTTAGTGTAAGCTGAGATTGAGGTTTCTTTAAGGGTTTCTCGTTATCCCTAAGAACAAATACGAGTACATTTTCTCCCAAATGAAACCTTCATCCCCAATGTGGCATGTCAATCAGACAGATTGGACAGTTACAATTAAAAATAAATATTTTTATAATTTACGCAAGAAATAAACTATGATAATTGAATCCACCTCGAAGTTTATTTTCTCTGACTAGATGCAGTCTAATAAAATAACGTATCTCCCTACATTCAAACACGTGGTTGGTCAAAATATCATCCTTTTATAAATACTGTACTAGATATCAAAGAAGAGGATTAATATTATTGTACTTATGAATAAAATACGTTAACGCATACCCTTTGCTATTGGATGATGTCAGATAAAGTTACATACGCTTGCCATGCCGTGCACAAAAAAAATAGTAAAATACATCTATACACCAATTCTCATGAAAATAATAACGGATCCTAAATAATATAATATTACCAGAGATATTTAAAAAAAAATTGCTTTCATTTCTACTCACCCTGTCAAAATGTTGTTTGATTGAATGGCCACATTGTAGAATAAAATTATTAGAAGATTGCAGCCACACGTGCTTACATTATAACACCTGGCTAAAGAAAGGAATGCGTATCGAGTTCGACCTACTGAACCACTACACTTTGAGAGACTCTAGTGGTTAGCCAAGGAAGCTTGTTCCTCCCTCTCCCCGCAAGTGAATTTATCTTGTCAGTTTTCTCTTTCTGCCCGCCTCCGTCCGTATTTCTACTTTCTATGTTCCTGTGTTTATCACCTCCTCTGCGTTGTTGCGTCCGTATCAGATTGAGTAGTATATAAGGGGCCACGTCCAGGTTGGTTCCCATAAGAGCCAATTTACTCCAAACCAGCGTTGAAGGAAGGACCTCTGCATCGTCACGAATCGAAGACCACGTTGACCATGAAGTTGGAGGCGTCTGTTTCACCGCCACCCTGGACAGGATGACACACTTCGATGACAATATAAAGTTGGTACCATTGGATCCACCGCAGCCATGGATAGGACCACGGACTTCAATTAATTGAGTATTTCAAAGCTATCTACGAGTCCTTATGACTCAGAATCAAATTTTTGTAGTAAAAGATAGGCAATGTCTGATTGCACCTTTTTAGTTTTCTGTACATTGCCAGAGATGATTTTCTTTTGTGTTGATAGTATGTCGAATTGACAATGGATCATCTGCAAGTCTTGTTGACTTCCTAACTTAAAGGTTTATTTTGTTATTTAAATGTTGTGTCCTCCAGAATGAGGGACAAGTCTAATTACAGCTAGTTTCATGTACGTTACATAAGTCCTAGATACTATGTTGCTCTGTATATTTACTATACAGTGTTTACGTTACGAGCCTTGGGCTTGGAATACAGTAATGTCTTAGTTACAGACTTACTAAAATTCCACAAGTTCCATTGGTCTAATTTGACTCAATGTTTGGCATGACGCCGTAAACATAATGTACATCTGTTTAATTTTTGGATGGCTACAGCCAGGTTGTCTGTATTGGATTACATACCTCAGTTGAGTTGGTGGAATTCTTTATTTTGTGTTGGTTAAGTAGTTACGCTTCACGTACTGTATAATTTTGGGTACGCAACCCAGGGAACTGCTATAGAGACATAGTTGGGTTCGCGAAAATAATACCCTTTTTCTTTGCCTGGTTTTTGGGCTTCTATTGTGCTAGTGTTACTCTTAGTTTAATTTCAACTAGGTTTGTGTGTACTATTGAATGCGCTGGCAGTACCGTAAGGGAAAGGGACCAGCCATAGTACTATTTTGTTGACACCTGCTTATTAGCCATCATCCACTATAATTAAGGAACCTTTCTATTGTTTATCATTATACTAAATATTTTAAGGAGTTAAATTTACAACCCAGACTGGCTTAACTGATATAAAGTTATTTATATATATATATATATATATATATATATATATCTTGTTCTATATATTGTTATTAACTACTAGATCATTTTCTTCTTCAGAACAATTCATCCAGTAGTCCAGCTCCTATGCAGCCCTTGTAGCTACAGCAGAATATTCAAATTATCTCCATCAAACTTCAAAGTATAGCCTGTAATATCATTGTAAAACCTCTATTTTGTTATTTCTGTTTCATTGTAATAAATCTATTTGCTGTTAAAAATAATTCTTTTAAATGATATGGATACCCTGTAGAGAACAACCTTTCACCACCAAATTAGTATAGATATATATGTGGAAAGACCAGACGAGTCATGGTGAGAAAACAACCTGGATTCGAACAAGTGTTATTAAGAATTGAAAAACTTGTAGGGATTATTGGCAGAGCTATGATCTTCCTCTGGGCGCTTCTAAATACCCAAATACTCGCGTCGGTGGTGGCTTGGTCTTTTAACTCGTCACTCACGTGCTAGACTGGATTACGGTGACGGAGAGATCGGGGATCGTATTCCAGTTGTGTGAACTGAGAGTAGTTTCCCCTAAATGGTTTTCCACTCTCCCTGCACGCAGATCTGGGTATATTTCCTTTAAAATCCTACCTTACTCATTTCTTTTCCATTACTATGAATAATGTGTGAGTGCAACGGTTACTAAGACGCGGTGAAAAAAAAGAAGAAAAAAGCCAACTGAAAGGTTCCTCCTTAATAAATTGAAGAGCACAATCAATCTGTCGGTCCGAACGTGTGAGTTGACCGGTGTGCTCCAATCTACACCTCTCGGCCATACAACGCTCCAAGGAGGAGGAAGATGAGGGGAATAGAGTTTCACCACCAAGTAAGCGGCTGTCGGCTTCAATCAAGCGGCCACTTCATCACGGCACACGTCAACAAGCCTTGCCCTGTTGTCATGACGACCAAACCAACACCCTTGCTCACCCCCTTCACTAACCACTGGACCAGGCAAGAGACGTTGGAGCCTCGCCTTGGCTTGCAAACCTGATCTGGGTTTCATCAAGAAGGAAACAATCGCCTCAAATTTTATTTATTATTTTTATTTACTTGAGGTAACTAAAGTGCACTTTCTGAAACAACGGATTGTATCAGTATACACGAAATTCTAGGATCGAGAGCGAAAGGGTCTACCAATTTTGCCTAGAAAGGAATTTTTAGATACCTTCCAAATATCTTTTACATACAAAATTTGATACGGGACCGATGGCTTTACTTCTCCTCCAAAGTAAGTTGTGCCACGGATTTTTATCACTCAAAAAAAATTCATCGACCCCACCTGAGTTTGAATCCACTAACATCATGTCCTATCCGACACCTTAGCCCAGTCGGTAGCCTGTCTGTCTAAGGGTCCCGGGATCGATTCCTGGAATGGCCAGAAAATATATAATTGGTGAAATGTGGGTTTACACTTTCACTGTGATGAATTAACGCCTGAAGATTGGGTGTTGTGCCTGTCCTAGTCTTACGTTAGAGTGTAAGGCATATGAAGCTACTACAGGCCTAGAAAGACGGTAGTAGAGATTATATGGTTTGAATAAAAAAACTGACCCCAGCACGGCGAGCACGGATCTCTATGACGCGTCACCACAATGAAATGTCATCCGTAGCACGTCGTAATGGCGTCATACAATCGATGACTATCTGTAAATGCTTACAGTTTTAAATCAATACCTATTACTAAACTTTTTTGATAAACATAGCTTTCCTATTTTAGTTTAATTATTTTGTTTCAATGTCCTATTACTAGAACTAATGCTAAAAAGTGGACCTTGGTCTTAAAACCAAAAAGTAATTACTAAATAGCCCTGTTGACATAATTCGCATAATGATTGGCTGGCTAGATCACGTGATACCCTTCAAGTAACGTTCACTTAAAGTAAAATACCTCCTTGGATATCTCTTACGTTAAGCTAACTGCATCGTGATCGCTTTCATTGAAACACACGAGGAGTTACGTTAAGTTAACTTTAAGTTAACGTTAAGTTGATCAATATCCTGTCATTGAGTTATATTATAAAGCATGTGAAGATATGATAGGCCTATCAAGTAGGTAAGATAAAATATATGGCTTAAATAAAAAACTGACCTAGTTAGCAGTAATGGATGTCAAAATAGAACCTTACTGAAACTTTTAAACAATATTAAAATTTTATATTCATCTTATAGCAAATGTTTATTAAAATATGAGATTTTAAAAGCTTTGTTTTTATTTTTAAAATTTAAAGGGTTCATTATACTTTTGTTTGCCTTTAATTAAGATGAAATAGGTTATTGCCATGTTATAGTTCTGTCTATTTAATTTTTTCAGGCAACTGTAACTGTACTGAGGCACAACTTAATAAAACCCATCCCTAATGCTCCAAAAACACCACTGAAGGTTGATACTCAACTTAAACACAATTAATCATTGTCAAACAAGAAAGTGTGGAGTGCCTCCTTGAAGCCATGAAAAGTCAACGGATGTATTCATTAGGAAAAATTCCTCAAATTTTCTTATCAACAGCTGTTGGTGCGGTTTTTAACGACATTTTGCGGAACATTGTAGAGTACCAATTAATTAGAAACCATTTAATATTACAAAAATTAAAAATAGTCAGCATTTTATTCCCAACCTTTCACAGTCCAAACCGTTTTAAATTTATATATTTAAAGTAAAAAAAATGAAACAATATTTCTCATTTTCAACAACTAAAAAGTTTTGACAAAAACTTTAATGATTCATATTTAAGTAAAAGTTCACTATAGGCCTACCTGTATATTCTTACTAAGTTGTATTACATATTTGCGAACAGTAAGTTTTATAAGTTAAATATCCTGTTATTTATTTGTGTTCAATTTATATGTCATATCATTCAATATATATCTCCAGAAATGATAAAAATAGAAAATAACACTAGAAAAAATTATATTGAAAAATCAAGGGAACATTAATAAAAATGACATTATCAGCATAGGTCTTGTTTTGATGGGCATATTTATATAGTTGAGGCTAGTTTCCTTAAACCACTGTGTTTTCATTAATTTTAGTTAAATTTAAGAGAATGAACACCTCTTGTGTTGTTAAAAACTATTTTCCACTATTCTGAAGATGTTATCCAAACACAAAACGGCCATTTCAGGGCCTAAACCTGATTTCTGATTGATCTTCAACTGCATACCCTACAACTAGTTTGCTTGTGAATTTACATAGGTGGTATTCAAAGAAAGCTTGCCTGGAAGTAGAATTGAAAAATAGCTCGGGCATGAACGATAAAGTTTTTTCTGCTATATTTTGTCCCTTCCCATAAGATGTGGATAAAAGCCACACTCGTTAAAAAACTTTAGTTATTTACAATAACACATGAATTATGTTTTCTCCTCTCACTGATGCCAGTTCTGTCCGAGCCAATGACAGAGTTTGTGGACCTGTTGCCTTCTCAGTGATGAGAGGGAAATCATGTAGGCCTAGTCCACAAGCTACTCCCATTCACTCTCACATTTATAATTGTGGTTAATTTGGTAGATAATTGATGGCTACTGAAATGGATACAAATTATTGTGAATACATTAAGAAAGTAATGATTAAGTCTAATAATATTTATGTTTGCCCATGCCTGGAGGAAGAAGTAAAGAAAATTGAATACCTACACTATATAACCATACTATTAATAGAACATTTAATTTGATATAGGCCTATTGTTAAATCATTAGATACGAGCTTTTTTATGATACTATATCTATAACGCATATAGCTTTCATAACTATATAAGTACAATATTTTATAATTACATCTAATAAAATTTATCAAATTAATCATATTCTTTTTTATATTTTATAGTCATTACCTTAAACAATATAAATACAATTTAGCGTTAATATAACCTTATTTAACCATATATATTTATGATTTAAAATGAAAATGTTAGGAATAGAGATTATTTACGTTCATCAAGTTCATTGCAACTCGCATGGCGATGTTTTGAATGCTACCAACCCTATAATATACATAGCTAAACCAGCTTTAATGGTTGCCAACTATCTCTATTCACACACTAGTGCCCATCAAAGTTTACACGTCGTCATTCGTGCCATAGCAGTTATGACATAGCGTTTCAGGTTCGCAGTTATGACGTCGCGTCAGAAGATGGCCATCATGGCATATGACGCGCAAAATAAAAATATCCCTACTTGACCTGCAGGTTTCAAGCTGGAAACACTAATGGATGTAAGGAGATCATCAGGTCTTGAGGCAAGCACTCTAACCCAAGATTACCTAGGTCAACATATTCTCATAATGTGGCCATTTTAGGGATGATTTTTTCCTCTGTGTGGGCGCCACGGCTTGACAACCGTTCGGGTTATCCACATATCTACATCAGCAATCAAACCCAAACGGGATCAATGGATTTTTCCTAAGCGGCAAAAATCCGTAGCACAGCTTCCTTCGAAAGGGAATTAAAGCCAGTAGTCCCGTGTCTATTGTGGCATGTAAAAGAAGCCTGGAAGGTATGTGAAAATAACTTTACAGGCAAAATTGGTAGAACCCTTCGATCTTGCTCATAGAAATTCTCGTGTGTTGATATAATCAGTCAGATTAGAAAGTTCACATTAATTACCTCAAATAATAATAATAAAAATTTAAATTTCAATCTCAATTTCCTTTATTATAGTGCTGGCCAACAGTCGTAGGACCTATAACAGGCCAGCACTGAAAGTATACAAGTACCATACAAATATATATATATATATATATTTACACGAGAAAATGAAATAAACAAAAATGGCTAAATAATGTTATATAATGATTAATAGTTACAAAAAAAAGTAATTAATAATGATTATAATAAAAATAGCAATAATAACAAAAAACTAAAGAGTTGTTAAAAAAAAGTAACAATGTGAAAAAAATAAATCAGAATATTGTAAAATTTAGATATTATAGGCAGAACCTCTTAGTGATAAATTATTGATAAAGGATTTCCTTAAATAACTCTTTGAGTTTAGCTTTTCTTTTATGATAAAAGTCGAATTTGACAAATCTAGAATTGGTGCTATGGATACAACGACCTATAGAGCTTACCTTATAAGAGCTATTGATAAAAAAATAATTTTTGATTACAAGAAGCCTTAGAAGGGATATGACTGCCTACATCATCAAGGGAAAATTTGCAATAAAGTTTGCTATTGAAAATATTAAAAACAAAAAGGGCATTACAATAAAGTCTACGTGAGAAGAGAGTTTGGAGCCCTAAGAGGTTTGGGAATTTTGTCATAATCATAATAAATCCGGTTACTAATGTATTTATCATAGAACGCAGCGACAAATTTTCTTTGAACGTTTTCCAACCTAAGAGAGTCAAGATAATGGAATTCCAAGCAACAGTAGCATATTCTAACTTAGATTTAGCTTTTCTTTTATGATAAAAGTCGAATTTGACAAATCTAGAATTGGTGCTATGGATACAACGACCTATAGAGCTTACCTTATAAGAGCTATTGATAAAAAAATAATTTTTGATTACAAGAAGCCTTAGAAGGGATATGACTGCCTACATCATCAAGGGAAAATTTGCAATAAAGTTTGCTATTGAAAATATTAAAAACAAAAAGGGCATTACAATAAAGTCTACGTGAGAAGAGAGTTTGGAGCCCTAAGAGGTTTGGGAATTTTGTCATAATCATAATAAATCCGGTTACTAATGTATTTATCATAGAACGCAGCGACAAATTTTCTTTGAACGTTTTCCAACCTAAGAGAGTCAAGATAATGGAATTCCAAGCAACAGTAGCATATTCTAACTTAGATATAACCAGCGCGTAGTACAGATATAAAAAAACAGTCGACTTTCTTAAATGATGACGTGGGTCAAATTAATTTCAATAACTGGGAAATTACATGGTCAACATGATAGTGGAAAACAGGTTTGTTATTCAGGAGAACACCAAGATCATTAATATGAAGGGTGTGAACTATGTTTTAGTTGCCCAATTTATAAGTAAAAAAGAAAGGATTAGTTTTCCTAGTAAAAGATATAGATTTGGTCTTAAATTTATTAATAGACTTTCCATTTTTAAAAGATCATTGTATAATACCATTTACATCATTTTGTAGCTTTATACAATCTGCAATTGATTTGATAATTATATATTATAATATAATAATAATAATAATAATAATACATCATCAAACTAATGAGGAAGGATGAAGGTTGAATTAAAAGGAAATGTCCCAGCGTTTGTGTGGCGGGAGACTGGAAAATCATTCATTTTCAATATATAAGACAGTGATTTTGACAATTTGCCCGTCATTGGCAATCCAGTCTATTGAGATAATTACACTTTAGACCATTCGACCACTGGAGTGGGTATAAGGCCTTATTAAAATTTAGAATGACAATTTGGATTTGTGGCAGTATTACATTTTCAATTTTTTTTATAAATAAAATCTTTATTTTATAAAATCATCTATAAAACAGTTGACACCACCTTTGAGATAGTGTGTGTTAGTTATTATATTACAAAACGTTTTCTCCAAATTTATAAAATAAACGTTCTGACAAAAAATAAACGCCAATCATATCAATCATATTTACCAATGAATCATGAAACTTTTTAAAATGCGGCCAACGAAGGTGCTTTATTAATTAAAAGATTTTTTTTTAATTTTTGCAGTTTTCTTTGATAAAACCGTAAAGTTAAATCTTTTGTACACAAGACCAGCAGCTTGACCCGTTCTTTGTACGGGTAGATTGCTTTGCTGGTTTTTAATTAATTTAATTATGATCGGCTTAACATTATAACATTTTAGCTTTGAGGTGTACATATTTTAAAATTTTAGACCTTTGCGTGCGGTAGCCATCGCTTAATGGTTATGACAGATAAACAAACTCTTCGTTCTAGTATGGATATGCGAAATATCCCATTTTGTTGAAAATCTTTGCTGAATTGTCAAAGTTAAATCATATATCTTTGATCTAAGACCTTTGATAAAATAATTAATATTCCCTTTAGCAAGATAACATTTACAAAGAGGTGGAAGATATACGTTGGTTAGACCATGTCCTCGAAAGGCATACGGGATTAGTACTATACTTAGCACCCCGTCTTACTACCCGTTCGGGTTATACGCTTATGTATTGGTTACACCAATGGTCTAGTAATTGGGAAGGTTTAATATAGAGGAAGTGAAACATCATTTACGTGGAGGGAGAGTGGAAAACCATTTAGGAAAAGCCACCCTAGCTCACCCAAGTGAGATTCGAAACTCGATCTCCTCGTCCTCGCCAGTAAAGCTCAACACGAATCTAGCACGTTATCTAAATACGCCACCGAGGCGGGTACGGGATTAATAACACTTTTCTATGTCATTATAACATTTTATTTACGTTTGATTAAAAGAGTAACACAATAAGTGAAAAGGAAATAATTAACTTCTCATCTATTTATAATTAATGTTTTTTATTAGTCGTATTTAACGTGTATTTTTTTGAACAGCTAGTTATATTTGAACAGCACTTACACAATACCTAAGTTCTAGAACATACACAATACCTAGTAATCCGGTAGTGTATCACGAATAAAAGGGAGATATAAATGGCATCAATTAATATTTTTTTAGGCCATGTTCATAATCAATCCCGGGTTCTTCACTTCACTTGGACGCGTTTCCAATTAATCTAAAGTTTTTTGACAAAATAGTTTTTAAACTTTTAAATAGTCTATGTTTTTATAAATTAATTTGAATATATATCATTGTTACCAAAGATGACATCGGAACATTTATACATATTTGGTCCTTATTAGTTAGTAAATATTTTTTGTGTTTAAAAAAATCAGTTTCCATTCCACATTTGAGTGTCACATTTATTTTCTGTAATCGAATCGAAAAAGACAATTGTAAGGATCTGGAAGACACGTTAATGGTTTTTAGAGGAAAGAAAAACGGTCAAATGGGGGGAGACCGAATTGATCGTGAGCCAATCACACCCGAGTGTAAAATGGCCGCTGTTCCTCTTCATCACCTAAATAATGCACAAATACCATATACGGGCTCTCCTTAGGGGGTACAGAGGGTAATATACCAAAGAATCTCCAGGGAACTACATTTTTTACTGCTTCACTATTTTTACATTACTATTTAACATTTACTATAGTTTTTTTTTTGCTTTGTAAATCAGTGAATTAGTTAGGCCTGGTTGAATTTTTTATACTAATAATTTATTTATATAAACGAATATTGTTTGTTAATTAATACTTTTGTGTACATTGGCTATTTCTAATTTATTGTCTTCTTCTTTATTTTTTGAGTCTAGATTGATTTCTACTTTATTATTAATTTTTGGTTGAGGGTATCACCTGAATGATTAATTTTAGAATTTACTTATTGTTTAGACATTATTTCTTCATTATGCCTACTAGTATAAATATTATATTCTTATTAATGATTAAAAATATTAAAATCAATTTTAATTTATAGGTCTGGTTACATATTTTTTTTATAGAATTGATTTTAGAATTCGTAGTTAAATTACCTACATTTTTAGTTAATTTACGATTATTAAAAGCTCAAGTGAAGGCCTAAGCTTTTTTTAAAATGGTTTTGTCTTTAGTATGCCGGAACAAGGATTTAGGTATTAATTAGAGATGGGCCTTTATTATCATAATTTTGTCTTTAACGCAAATGTGGGCGCTTCTGCCCACTTAATTAAAGGTCCCAGGTTCAGTTCCAAAACATTTATCATGCATATACTAAATTTGGGTCCATATAATATACCATGCATCACTAAACATTATGTGCAGCACAGCATAGACAAAGCTAAATTTGGGTTGCATTCAAGAATATGATTTTTTACCAAATAACCATTAATAATGAGAGCCCGGAACTAAACATTGTCAAAAAAATAACCTTCATAATGACAAATGTGAAAACAATAACCTAAAAATGTAAATGAGTATGTCTACTCTGAAAGAAGTCACATGAATATATCGAGCAAACTATTTACAAACTTATATTAAAATATGCAATGAAAAGCATTTAGTAACTCTTTAATTTCAGTAAACGTGAACAATGATTTATGCTATAAATATAAGAAATATATACCCCCTAACATAAATATTTCCAATTTAGTAGCAATTCTCCACCAGGAATGTGGATTTATCTATTATAAAAACAAAAATAATACACATTTCATTTGAAGCCTACATTATCTCATCAGTCTGACAAATGTGTGGTGAAAAATATTTTGATTTCTCACAAATTTACAAAACATCAATATTATTCAACATAAATACCTAAAAATGACTAAAAAATTGTTCCAGAATTAAAGTATTAGTTAATAATAAAAAATTAGTATTAGGTAATCATGAATAGAGTTTATGTATGTACTGTACAGCTGAGCATTGTCTGTTATGTAATAAAAGAAAAGGAAAAAAAGAGATGACGTGACATCAAAATCAGATCCTTAAATCTAATTCAATATCGGTAAATATAAGCTCTCATCATCTGTAAAAAAATTCATGATGTTTACCCGCGATGGATCAATACTGATGCGTATTAATGCGTAGTGCATATTAAACTATATCAAATTCTTTTACCATTTTAAACCTTGTAGTTTAACTTTCAATTATTGAGGTATAGGTGTAAATTGAGTGGGTTGATAACCTTAATTAATTTATGTATAATATTTTCCCCATTTAAACGTCTATATAATCCTGAAATATATTTATTAAAAATAAGTAAGATATTCATGGATATTAGCTATCCTCAAGATCTTTACAGACTATAAAAATAACTTGTATTTCAAGCGGTATGCAACCTAAAATCACTGTTGGAAATTTTGTCGTCGAATTAGGGTAATCATTTTTTTTGACCCAACCCTCTCAATTATGAAGTTACATTTGGCACAATCATTGTCATGATATAACACAAATTTACTATTAAAACGTAATACGTTTATATATGTGATATATTATATAGTCCAGTTTTAATGATTAGCTTTATCTGACAACTAGAAACGTTTCTATAGGCTATCCAGTGGAGCTAACTAAATCTCCCATAGATGCTCTCATGTAGCTATTCGCCAAACCACATGAGCTGCATAGACATTATGTAGAGCTGCTGTTACTTTTGGCATTCAAGACTTTCACAACAAACCATTCATTTTGAGTTATTTTTTCCTTTTTAATGTTTTTTTTTATTATTGAAATAAGAACATAATAAAATAGGCCTAGCGGTTTGGATGTTTTTTTTTTAAATTTAGATTAAACTGACATGTCGTCAGATACCATCACTCCTATGAATGTTAGTCTTCAGGTATATCTATTCTCACGTTTAACATACTTCATGTCATGTTAACTGGAGCTATTACTTCTGATAGATATTACAATACCTATACAATAATGGGATTACTAATAATATAGTGAAATGTTATCAATGTCAACCGCAAAAAAGTTTGTATTTTTAAAAAGTTTTTTCATACCAGAGAACGAAAAGTAGTAAAATATTTCTTTCTCTCGTTTTTTTATATGATATGTTTTTAGTTTGTACTATAGTCTACCACTCATCCAAAACCTTTAAAAAAAAATTCTGGTCAGGCAATAGAGACCATCTCCTCACACTTGAAACCCCAATAATTTAGCTGTCAACTATTATTCTCCCACGATATGTACTCTACACACATGCTGTTTTACCCCTCTGAAACCCCTTTCCCATGAGGATTTCCATATGATTCCCTGTACTGGAAGGACTGAATCCATTTAATATCATTTTTATTGATTTATTTGATGTATTTAATGTGCACTTTCTAAACAGACTGATTATATCAGCATAAGAGAATTCCTATGAGTGAAAGCAAAAAGACCTACCAATTTCCCGGGAAAAGTGTTTCCACATACCTTTCAGGTTATTTTACATGCCACAGTCGACATGAAACTAACGGCTCTACTTTCTCTCAGAAAGAAGTTGTAGGTCTACTACAGATTTTTATCATTCAAGAAAAATCTGTCAACCTCAGCTGAGTTTGAACCCACGGACATCAGGTATTGAGGTGAGACTTTACCCCAATACCACTGAGGTCGACTAATGTCTAGTAAACCCACCAAGAAGTCACTAGCCCATATAATAAAACTGATGGTTTTTAATTAGCAACGAATAACCACCAGTATCGATAGTGTTTTCCATTCCTAATAAATGTTTCTCAGAAGCTCACTAAGCTTCTTCTTTTTCTCTTTCTCTCCCCAATCCAACCACCGGGTAAATTTGAAGGAAAATATTATTATAATTTAAAGATACCTCTTCAACCCATAGTGTGAGAGCATCTTACTAAAACTTTTTAATTATGAAATATTGAATTAAATCTTTGCTAGTGTGTTTTTAGATTGCATAAATTCATCGCTTTATCCAAGAAGTAAGTAGGAACATGATAGTTAAGTACAAATTCACTCTGTTAGTATTTGGGTCACGATCTCTCTCTTTTGTTCTTTTAAATTTAGGATAAGTAGCCTGCCTACACTTTTTTAATGTATTGAGAAGTTTAAACAATTTATAGACTAACCTAATTATAGAACAGACACACCACTCTGTTCTTCAGCCTTTAATTCGTCACCATATAAGTGGAATCATCAATTTCACTAACTTAATTTTTTCAAGCATGCCAGGAATTGAACCCGGGGACCCTTAATTCAACACAGGTGAGCGCTACTGACTGAGCTAAGGTGTCGGGTAGTCATTGTGTAGTGTGATTCTAGCGCCTTAAAACCACGCAGTCACCACTCTCCTGTGCTAAGCTAATTTCTAAGGCATGTTCCAACAACATCGTGTTAATATGTCATATGTGTTAATATGTCATATGTGTTAATATGTAATATATCACAAAATTACGTCAATTTAGGGTAGAGGGGAAGGGAACGCTTGTTGATCAGTATTTTTGAAACTTTCGTAGCATCCAATAACAAACCAGCCTTGGTGGCCGGATAGTCTACTAAAGCAGTAGTAAGTTATTCAATAATTTTTGCTAGCGTATCTCTAAATATAATTTCTCTTCAACTTTTTATTTCCAAAGCTGTTAGTGCATAATGCAAGCTATACATAGGCCTATTATATAATTTATATATAAAATAAATTATACCCAAAATACTGTATTAAATGTATTATATATATATATATATATATACACACACACTGTATAAAGTCTAATATTTTACGTACTCTCTAAAATGCCTCTACGTACCCCAAAGGTTGAATACCGATAGTCTAAAGCGTCGTTCTTGTAATAGACTAGACTGTCGATGATAAGGTGATCTGGATTCGATTCCTGTTTGGGTGTTCTGAGGGTGGTTTTTCTTAGCTGGATTTTCACGCTCCATCCACTCAAATGCGAATCGACTTCCTCTAAATCAAATCTTCCTCATGTCTAACACATTAGTGTAATTAGTATATATATGTATAACCCGAACGGATAGTAAAACGCGGTGCTAAAAAACAAAACAAGCATTAAAGCAAATAATCTTTTTGATTTAAATAAATACTATATTGCTTTAGTAGAAACATTAGGTTTAATGTTTTACTCATGGTAACATTTCAACAGTTCTAGGATATCTGTCATCAACTTAGTGGCATTTGACCAGAATACTTTAAAGTACCTAAAAGAAAAATACCGGGTCACATTTTCCGATACACATGGTTCATATTCAAAAACCGTTGTTGAGATATGAAGAGAATAAAATATCAATTATATCAATTAAAATATTATGAGACTATGGACCTTAACTTTTTTTCTCTTGCACCATGCCTTGAATATTTCCTTAAGTACCAAATTTTAGCTGTGTGTCTCAAAAGAAGATAAGACTTGTGTGTTCAGTTATTCGTCTGATGCCCTGTGGTAAAAGAAGACCATAGATCAACAAAACCTTCCGAGAACCAATCTAGTTCCCGAACCTTGAGACTGCCTTGACAAATGGGTGGTCGAAAGAAGGGAGAGGAATCCCCCACTTTGCGGTCAGTGATGGTTGCTCGTTGACAAACTGCGAGCCTGTCAGGGCGCACCGCCTCATTAGGTGGCTCTTTGTTGGGCTTATTGGCACTCGCGGTCATTCTCAGAACAAAAACACTACGGACAGCTCGTTAGTAGCAACCGTACAAGTCACCGCGTTCTCATCACTGCACCTATTATGAGCCGTCAGCTATAGTTGAATTCAAGTAGGAAGGAACCTTTAGGAAATACAAAAATATTGTTTTCCAACCCAAAGTGATAACATTTTACTTTAGTTTTTGAACTATTTCATATGTTATCATTGTATGTATTTATGTATGTATGTATGTATGTATGTATATATATGTATGTAATGTATGTATGCATGTATGTATGTATGTATGTATATATGTATGTAATGTATGTATGTATCTATGTATGTATGTATGTATGTATGCATGTATGTATGTATGTATGTATGTATGTATGTATATATGTATGTATGTATGTATGTATATATGTATGTATATATGTATATATGTATGTAATGTATGTATGCATGTATGTATGTATGTATGTATGTATGTATGTATGTATGTATGTATGTATGTATGTATGTATGTATGTATGTAT
>CABFVX010005770.1:0-24522 GCA_902151425.1 Timema shepardi
AGATCGGTACTTTAGGCATAAACAAGCCACCTAATTCCTCTGAAAGTCGCTTCTGACATTCAGAGCTAGTAGTTCAAGGCAAACAAGGGAGCTGCGAGGGCATTTTAATGATATAGGTCTCCTGGGTTCAATTTCCGGAGTGGATAAATATGTATTACATATTGATTGGTATTATTAAAGGTATTATAGTAGCTTTCCTCCCGGTGATCTTGGTAATTATTCCCCTTTCTTCTAAAAAAAACCCCTCGGTGCAAGCTTGGAATCAAACTCAAGACCTTTAAGTCAGCATCTAAGGATTGACCATTATACCACGATACTGATTATTGTCTTTAAATGAACTGTAATAAATACATAAATGTTAACTCAATATAATTTCAGTATGGTTGTTTGTTAATACATTTGATCATCTATGATGATCTGTGCCGGTATGAGAATCGCAAAAGCATCAGGAACATGTAAGCTCACCTTGTTATCCCTGGAACAATTCTAATTGGAAGGATGGCCTCGGTTATGGGTTGGAGCATGATGTATTCTGCCATTTTTTTCTCTTTTCTTGGACCAATATTAGGTAATGGAAAGATGATCAAGACGAGGAAAATTAATATAAATATTAACATTCCATTTGTAAGCTTATTCATTAACTAAACTTTATTATAGTCATTCCATGTTCATATGGACTGACACATATTTTATATTTTAGTTAATTTTTTGGTTTAGTGTTAGTTTTTCCGTCACTTTTTAGTACTTGTTCTGGCTGTACGCATATAAATTAATGGGTTAACGACGCTTCCTACTTGGATGTTACGAAGCGGGTTGCATCCTAACTTGACGTATCTGAGCATTCTGAGCACTATCACACTTGGACACCAATGTACTAAACCGAAAGAGAGGGAAGAAAATGATAAGTACACTCTGAGAGGGTTCTTGTCTATCTGCTGATAACGCTTTTCCTTTTTTTCCTGACGAGTTTACACAGTCACTTTAAAGTTCACCTTTTTCTTGTTTCATATGTTACCATGGGCTTTTTTTAATCTACATCCTGGACGGAAGGTTGCTACAGGTCATTTTCGTGACCAGGCCAAATAGCCTAAGTTGTAGATGATTTATAAAAATAATCGTCTACAAAAAACCTTCTTATATATAAAAATAATAATGCTGTGATACTGTAGGATATTTTTTAGAATTATTTAAGAATGTATGGTTTTTGTATCAACGTTATATCTTTAAAGCGCGCAGATTAAAACATAAATTCACTAACATGAGAAATCCTGTTTTCACCGGCCGTGCTATCACAGGTAGGCAACGTTCATAAGGATGAGAAAGGTATAATGCATAGTAGATACACCCCCGTTAGTGGGGAGGGTGAGCGGGAACCATAGAGGAAAATTCACTTAAGAACGATGGCCATGATTTGAACTCAGACTTCCACATCACTGGTAAAATAGTATAAAAAACGCTTAAAATGTATACCACACGCACATCAATGTCATGAATTTGTTTGTACAAATATACAGTACGTGTTCCAAAGCACAACAAACAGTTTGTGGCGAGAAAAAAAAGTATTATTTTTTTAGTTCATGTTGCAGAAGTGAGTGGCAGCTTTGAAAATATGATAATTGTTACTAATGTAATGACGATGGTTCCAATAATCACGTGGGTCACAGAAATCCTTTACTTCAGGATCAAACTCAAAAGTAAACCTAAAGAAACATATTAAATAAATCATTAATGTGTATAAATCATTTAATAGTAATAAATAAAATAAAAAGTCCAAACCGGACTATGATGGAATGTGCAATTTTAATCAACTATATACTGTATATTTATATAAGCTATTAGCCTTTTATTCTCCATTCCTTGGATGGAAAAAGAAACCTTTTGAACTAGAATGTTAAGTTTGTCATTGAGGTTACTGCAAAAACCAACTAAAAATTGTGTGGTTAAGTTAACTACTCAACATCGCCTTGAGTGGCGCAACTGTATTGTGGGAACAGCAAATAGCCTTTAAATGGTTACCTGTCATGGCCCATTACAGTATATAAATGAGAGATGTGTAATTTGTGAGAAAACTCATAAACTAAGGGCTAGTTGGACTGGTGGAGTTGTAATTCCGTGGGATATGTTGTTTTTTTTCTGGAATTCTCTTTTCGATTTTTCATTATCACTTCTAACTTTTTAAAATTCCCTTTCGTTATTAACTTCTTTTAAATTCAACTGTACACTCTTTTGTCAGCCTTTCAGATGGCTACGGCTTTATTTAGTTCCAGCAATGGGTCTAATATTATTTTTTAGGAATACTAATTTTCTTAATGTTCCTGTTTTATTTGGTTATTACAAATAGCATTGGATTATTCGAATTAATACATTTTATTAATCAAATATAATTTTGAGTTTGACAAGTAATGTATTTATTGCTCTTAAAAATTTGAAACTTCTTTTTAAGTTTCTCGTTCACAATCGAGGCGCGAAAGTAGTTTATTAAACTAATTGCCTACATTGCTTGATAACCATTTGTCTTACATTTCCATGACTACCAATTGCTTACATTTCCATGTTAGCTATTTATGTACATACCCGTGTCTATCAATTGTTTACATTGGCATGGTAGACATTTATTTACTTTGGCATGGTAGACATTTATTTACATTGCCATGGTAGCCATTTGCTTATATTTCCATGGGTACCAATTGTTTGAGTTGTCATGGTAGCCGATGGGTTAAATATTGAATTAAATATATATAAAGGAGTTAGATTCTCCATCTGCTATTGTGTTGTTTATGTATAGAGATTTAATATGTATAAGGCAGTGATTCCCAACCTTTTTTGTTTGGAGGAACCCTTGAAATATTTCGAAAAATATTAATAAACCCCTACCTGGCTGCCATATAATAGATTCTACAGAGTTAAATTAAATAAAGACACGTAAAAAAATGGGTTAGTAGTAAATAATAACTATATCATACTTTTGAATAAAATATTATATAAGTATTTACTGCCTATTAATATTTAGCTTACTAATATTATTGTTAATAAAAAAAAATTACAAACATTTTCACTTTACATCTGGCTTACTGGCTATAAACAAACTTGGTGTGTATATTTTGCAGTAGTTTTGTGTTATTATAATGTTTCTTTATAAACTCGTTAACGAAAATATAAGTTGAATTTTATAGTTTTATTATTAATTCACAACTGAAAATAATACAAGTTTCAATAGAATAAAAATTGTTCCTACTGTAATTTAATTTAATGTGAAAACTTGGGCTTTCTTTATTGAACACAACTATACTTAATTCATGGTCGCATCTTTGATAGGCACACACAACGTTCTTCTTCCACAGACAACAATATATTCCTCTGTTTGGTTTTTACATTGATTAAACACGAAAATGTTAGCTCACACAAGTACGATGTTAAGAATTGTAGTAATATGTTTATCGTTTTCTGGGAGATGGGAAGAAACTCTGTTTTCACTAATATCCAAAACATATATAATGACAGCCCATTTAATTTAATTTTTACTTTGTAATCATTCTTCAGTTCAGTCAATTTTTACTCTTCCTGCAGGCTAAGTAAATTTTCTGAACTGCTTGGAGAATCTGTGAAAGGGTTCCTGACCCAATAATACTCTTACGATGACAAAGAAGGGAAGTACTTCGCAAGATTTTCATCCAGAGACTCCATATGGCCGTAAATCAGGGGCAAAATGGTTTCACGGTGGTTGTCAGTTGTTATACTCTAAAGATGAGAAAATAGGGGTAACATTTCAAAATTACCCTTAGAAATATGTTTTTTTCGAACACCAATTTTATTTTTGAATGCTACAATTTGTTTATACACGTTAAAATATTTTCTTTGAGACCTTGCATGTTGGTGTTCAACTTATTTAGGTGTTCATAAATATCTACCAGGTATGCTAGGTTCGTGAGCCACGATTCGTCCTCAAGATAGTTGGAAAAATAACTTTTATTATTTTATTATTTCCTCTGAAGAAAATCTGAAGCTACTCTTGTTGTTAGAATATATGTGTCGATACTTTTCCCCTCCCCTTGAAATCCATTTAACTTCGGTGTGTAGAACAAGTCACTTGACGTGTTCTTACCCATGTTTTCACAGATTTTTGTAAACACGCAAGACTACAGAGGACGCTGCTTAATAAAGTTAACTATGTTAATAGCTGTATCAAGAACATATTCCAACTCTTCTCTAATCGTTTTAGAAACCAGAACTTCTCTATGAATAAAGCAGTGGGTCGTTATAATGTCGTGATTATTTTCTTAGACAAGAGTAACAAGTACCTTTATTGAGCCAATCATTGGTGGGGCGTCATCTTTGTATATTCCAATACACCGATCCCATAATAAATCCAGCGACTCTAAATAAGAAGATGTGCATACAACCCGAACGGGTAGTAAGAATCTGTGCTAACAATAATATATAATAAGACGCCAATTTGTATACATCTTGACCACGGCAAGTAGTAGTAGTAGTAGTAGTAGTAGTAGTAGTAGTAGTAGTAGTAGTAGTAGTAGTAGTAGTAGTAGTAGTAGTAGTAGTAGTAGTTAGAAAGCTAATAGATAATTAAACACTATCACATTAACCAAATATTAAGTGTCATTAAGCACCAAATAAAATAACAAATCATCATTTCCACTTATTGAGATGAAAAAATATTACTATCAAGAGAAATGATCACAGACAATTGACGCGAGTAAGAAAACAAGCTTAGCAGTGTGGGCCACAAGGCTTCAACCGTCTTTAATAAAATGCACCTTAAATCTCTCTCATTTATTAAATAACTATCAAGCCAATATCTAACAAAGCTAAACTTTCAAAATGCTTCTTTGTTTTATTTATATGTCACGTTGAAACCTTAATGTTTTAATTTGTTTATTAATTTTTTTTAAAAGATTGCAAGTTGTACTATATTTTCGCAAGCTTTTTCAAATATCAATGACTAAACCAATATGTTGTGGATTTATGGGTTTTATGGTTCCATTTTTGTTATGATCTATTAATACTATCTATTTCTTTTATATTTCGTGGATCACCTATGCGGAATTCACTCCAACACTCAAGTTAAAAATGAAAATATTTTAGGCATTACCGTACTCAATATACATTTTATCAATACCATTCCAACAATATGTGATGCTCACAAAATTAAAATATAAACAAATATCGATGTAGTTAAGCGTACCATTTTTGGAATTAGTTTTGAATAATTCATTACTATTTCACTATCTTAGCACATTGTAAAATGTATCCCGTCATTGAATTTGTGGTTGAGCAAGTTAACCACTTACTCCCAATAGTAATTATATCTGAAGGCATACATAATGTTTAAGATCGAAACAAGAATAGATTACGGTGAGATATCACTATTTATGCAAGTTGTAATTTATTGTGAATGTGAAGATCCTGGTTTCGATCTAACGTTCTTCTTTCTCCTGTTTAGTACACTCTCCACCAGGAGCACAACTATAACCAGTAAGGTCGCCATATTCAGGACTATTACAGATACACTGTAACTTCCATGAATGTCCTTGAGAAAACCTACAAAACGTAAATGGTTCATGGTTAATATATAACTTGTCAGTGCACTGCGTCTTACAATCCATCCGGTCCGTCCGCATGTGATTACACAAATGGGGTGAAAATGAGAAAATATACCTATGAGAAACCATTTAGGAAAAAAAACATTTTATTAATCCCTGATGGGGTTTAAATTCAACCTCCCTGTTAAAGTGAGACAAGACAATATTGACGCCTTTGTCGACATAACCACTGATGCGGGCTAAATTATGTCTTTGTAGGCTAAGGCTTCAGTCTTGTCAGGTTTTGTATTTTAGGAAAGGTTGGGATTTTAATCTCATCAGGGTGTGATAAATTGATGTTCGTAAATAATTTTACTATTTATCAACACTCAAATGTGGTTACATTTCATGTAAATTATACTTTTCTCATTCCCACCACATTAGGGTAAACATGCCGTTATTCCGGATGATATAAATGGTCATGGGGAAATTTATTCATATGGAAATATCGTTACTACTTATTTGTTCAAAGAAACACAACCCCTATATTCTGATATAGTACATGTAATAAAGGGAGCTCGTATGTCATAAAAGGTTTTGTTGGGTATTCCCTTTATGGTTAGTGTAATAGCTAGGCAGTGGCACATGCAGAAATTTTTCCAAGATGAGGGCAAGTGGTGGGATATATATCCCCCTCCCCACCCGAGCACGCTTGGAAAACCTTATGTGGGCACTGGCACTATAAACTACTGGTATTTTACAGATATTAACAATATATAAATTGCAAAGATCAGGGTTTTGCTTCAACATGAACGCAACTAGAAAACTTATAATAATAAAATATCATACATTTTAAATAAAATATAAAATTTAATTCTATTCATAAGTCTATAAATAATTTGGTATTATAAATATGACCATAAACATGAAAATTTGAAGAGAGTATCTAAAAGTCCCATATCTTATTCATTAGTATAAATTGTAAAATGATTCAATAAGCTTAGGTATTTTTTAGGAAAGAAAACCTAGGAAGGTAAAACTATAGATAAATGATTATTTTATTATTTTAGTGAGGTAAAAATAAATATTTTTGTTATGCTATAATTTATTACAGTCTTATAATATGATTTTATTTCAAAGCATTGCATAAACACACTACCTACTAAAAAAAGATACTAAAGGCGTCTACAGTTACTACCAAATGTTATTATTATTGTTTCTAGAAAAGCAGGATTGTTTGAAGAAAAAAAAGATAAACTAGAAGATCGAAAAATGCTAACGATGTCTTCTTGTAAAAGAAAATAATTCATGTATTAGATTTAAATTGGAAATTCCAGGGCTGTGGCAAGTGCCTCCCCTCGCCCGATACTGCGGGTGCCGATGTAGTTTTGCATTATGTTTTAAAAAAATGAAATATTAGAGTGTTTACATTTAATTAGAACATAGATTTCTTACTGGTAATATAAAATAAAATATGCTAAGCAATCATCATCTCATTGCATTTAATTACTTTCAGAATTAATTTCACTTAAACTTAAGGGAACTGTCATCCTGACAGTAAATCCTTAAACTGAGATGTTTCTAATTATAATGGCACTGTGACGCTTCAAAGCCACAAAAAGAATAGATTAAAATTTAATATTGTGAGAATAGCAATCGATGGCTGTATTTTCTTAGTGAAGGATAGCTCTAACCTCTTAATCCCTGAACTGTGACAATTTGCGTAAAACTTCTTGAAAATGAGCTAATTCAATCTTTTCAAATATTTGTTTTAATTTGCTCATCGCAAAACCTAAGGTTATTTATGGTAAATAGCAGTAATAATATCTTTCCAATTATTTTGGGGCTTGCCATATTTTGAAATAACAAAGCACTCTTAAAATATTTATATACAACTTAGCGTATGTAATACGCTTCAACGCCCCAAATAACGTACCGCTTCAAATCTCTTCTTAACTCCTGGATAAAACGTAATATAAGGTAGGTAACAAAGCTCAAACAAGTCATCACATCGTAGTGCGGTAGCCCGGAATATTTATTAGAAAACAATACAAGTGAGACCAGCGATACTATTTTACAATATTTTTAAACTTTACAACAAAATTGAAAAATAACGAATTTCCTACGAAAATATTATTTCACTGATCACACACAATTTTACTATCATCAAATGAATAGCGCAGAACCACGCTCCAATGTAGTTCCTTGTTTGAGCATAATGGTTTATACGACATCCCGATCAACCGTATGTATAATAATCCGTTAATCATCCGTGATATGGCCTGTTAAACCTTTGTGTATTTCGTAGTGAGACCACAGACGTATTTTTAACCTTACCTAGTAAAGGAGAGATTAGTAGATTGATCACTCCAACGCCCAAATTCTGAAGGGCCAAAGCAGATGCTACCTTTTCGATAGATACGTAAGCTGGTACCACAAGATTCATGTATACTGACCTAATGCCTTTCCCCATACCTAGGCATAAGCCGACTCCCAGCATCACTTGAAAATTCGATGTAATCAGAATGGCTGAAATAAATTAGAAAAACATGACTATTTCAACCAAAGTCGGTGGACAGAACTCTTACAGTTATTTATTTAGCACCGCATCTTAATACCCGTTCGGGTTATACGCTTAAGTACTAATTACGCTAATGGGTTGTGAATTGAGAAAGTTGAATATAGAGGAGGTGAAACTGCATTTGCGTGAAGGGAGAGTGTAAAACCACTCCCAGTTCACCCAACCGAGAGTCGAACCTTGATCTCCCCGTCCTCAGCAGTCTAGTTTAACACGAAACTAGAGTGTTAGCTAACTGCACCACAGAGACGGGCTTAGAGAACAGAAACAGAGAGTAAAAACTATACCAAAACTATTTTCATAATGGATAAAATAGTCGAGCTATTATATTTGCTAGTTACGGTTATAACCACTTCTTAATATCATATTCTTTCAATTTAAAAATGAGAAATAGACAAGTGGATCTAACGCAGGAGCTTCGACTTAGTATGCCAATGTAATAACCACTGAGCTATCATTATCAAGTAATCCGACCTTAAGATGTCGTTTTTATTGATATTATTGATACCTATATAAATAATAATGTAATAAAATCTTATCAATAATGAAAGCCAAATGAATATATGTATTTTACAAAATATTTTTCCTACCTAGTTCTTACCTGACATTAGACTATAATTGATTTCGTATGATTCCTTCATAGAATTGGTGATTATCTATTTATCAATGTTTATGTTCATATGTTTAATTTTCTTATTGGTAGTTTGAGGGTATAATTTATCCTTTATTACAGCTCACACATTCTTTTTCTGCTATAGTTAATTTAAAGTAACCTAACATTTATTGTTTCCTACCTGTTGAAATACCACTAAAAATGGGTCAATTTCATCCACCTTTCAGTTTTACACGTGGAACTAACTTCTCTGTCCAAAGTTACTGCATATCTTTCGAGGGCGTTTGATAAATCTACAATGTTTTAGACGCTTTTAAAACAACAACAACCAAGGTGGTTGAAAGTGAAACCCTGCTGCCCTTTATGTTGACATTCGGTCTGACTTTTTCTCGTCGCTTCTTGAGAGCCTGACTCACCTCACGGATAACACCTATTTTAGCCACCATATTATGTAAAGCAACTCAAAACAGACGTAAAATTGCTGTGCAGTTTTCTGTTGTTTTTTTTTATAAAACATTGTATTTGATACCAGTGAAACTGTTTTAACATATCAAAAAAAATACAACAAAATTTAAAAATGGTTATTGTTAAGTTTAAAAAAAATTGGTTCCGAGCTGGCTGCTGCCTAATACATGATTAAGAAAGCCGCACTTTGGTTCGTTTTCTGGTTCAAGCGTAATCTTGTAGACCCCTCAAATTTCCTTGTCAATCAACATGAGCTGGGCCTTTAAAATCTATCGGGGGAGGGGGAGGAGCAAATTAAGCTGCGCGTGTGGCATGGATTGATTTGAATTTTATTATCAAGCTAAGATCATATTTTGAGTCTTTGCAATAAGGTTAGCTTAGTTTATCTCACTTAAAAATAGATTATGTGTAGGCCTACATTAGCATGGGATTAAGTTTCTATATAATCCATTCTTGTTGGTTTCACTACCCTATATTTGTAAATGTGCATATATCTTTCCGTTTATATAAGTAACAGAAGCTATAAAACACTAATATCAGTACCTGAGGGATATACTCACAGAATCTGGACATCAGCACTACGCAGAGTCCCAACACATACATGGACCTGGCTTCTAGTCTAAGCCAGTCAGCGATAAATGGACACAAGAACCTTGTGAGTATGTCTCCCGCTGTGATGAAAGACATGATGTAAGCTGTTTGGTCCGGGCCAAAGTTCATGTCGAATAATATTAAAGGAGTCGAGTAACTGAAGGTGGTTTCCGCGGCCACAGCCAGAGACAGTCCTAGTACAAGGACTAGAAGTGTTGTGTCCTTAAGTAGTCTAAGATCTAAGAAATCAGCTACGCGTGTAAACAGCGTAGTAGGTTTCCTAGTTTCAGCGTTTGCTTGTCTATCTTTACTATCTCTGTCTTGATTGTCTTCTGCAAGATTACTGAAAATAAACAATATGGTGGCTTAGGTTTTTGAAAGTAATTTGGTTTTATATTAGTTTTTAGGGTGGGTTTGAAATGTCAATAACCAAAATAAATAAAATATGTTTCAATTAGATACATTTACTTTAATTTGTTCCCCCACATAATATTATCTGTAGTTCTTAAATATTTGTCACTAGCATTGTGGAAAATTACTAATACCTAATATTTTGTATTTAGTTTTCTCATTAAATAATCGCTAGTCAAAAATTATTGAAATTTCTTTGTGAATCAAACTAAACTAAATATATTTACTGAAGCAATATTTTAAGTTATCTTGGCCAAAAGGGTTTTTTTTCTATAAAAACTGCAAAAATACTTACCTTAGCTCGTTTCCCTTTCCGTACCACCCATTTGACCTTCAATAAAAGTTTTAACTGTCTACAAAAGGATCTTAGAGGACATTACTAAGGCCATTATGAACTCAGAACGATAAACTTAATTGGTCGTAAATATTCTCAAAGGAACGTTCATTACCAAACAGATATATTGAACATCTTAAATAAGAACTATGAAAAGGATAGATATAATAAAAAGAAAGTAAGTTGAAGATAAATAATGAAGATGAAAAATTGACAAAGAAACAGGAAATATTTATTCACTAAAAATTGCTATTAATAAGTATTTAATACTTGAATGGCATTTTCTAGTGAATAAATATTCCCTGTTTCTTCGTCAATTTTTCATCTTCATCTTTTATCTTCAACTTACTTTCTTTTTATTATATCTATCCTTTTTTATAGTTCTTATTTAAGATTTTCAATATATCTGTTTGATATTGAGCGTTCCTTTGAGAATATTTATTATAGTCCTCCTTACTAATTTCATATAAATATAATTAATATTAAATGACCGTAGTTGTACATACATATTTGTTTTTTATTGACTTAAGGCAAGCCAAAGTAACTACATGTAAGTCAAAGATTGACAATGGCCAATAAGTGGTAGCGCTTTTGTAGGCTATTTTAGACATACAATATTGGGGGCTCGTATCTGATTAATGGTTGTGACTAATTTCAGACGCAATTTTATACTTGGAATATCCAATAATCAAGTATCTTGTGTCCTATACGTGGAAATAAATGAATTTCCTCAAATTAGATGTATATTAAAAGCTAGCCACATAATTATTTATTTAACATTTCCTGATTGCCCTCGTGACATCACCAGCTTCTGCCCCTGCTGAGGGATAGTGTTTTCTGATATCGTGCAGATCACAATACACCCGCTCTATAACGAGACAATATGAAGAATGTTCTTGGAAGGCGGAACAACATTTAAATACACTTGTAGTGAGACATTGAATTGGCCGAAATTTTAAATACGTCACCTTCTCAACTAAGGTGTAACTCTGATAGATAATAATACATTGACAAACTGATACCGAACAAGATCACTGAATTTGACATTGATCATCCTCCCTATGGCCAATACCTTGCTCCTAGAAGCTTTCATTTGTCATCCTGCACCAAAGGATTTGGAAGGTCAATTCTAAATCAACAATAGTAAGTTGGAAGAAGCTATGTGCCATTTCCTCCATAGCCAAGAACCACATTTTTCGAAATTGATAGAAAATCAATGTGGAGTCAAATGACAATATTTAGGGTGATTATGTTTTGAAGTAGAGGAAGTGAGAGTCTAACTCTTAATTTAAATATAATTTATGAAAATAAACTGCCATCCATTTACAAGACTCATTAAATTACTTATTGATAAACATTTGTAAGATAAAGTCTAAATAAAATTAAACTAATATAATATTTCTTACCTCTTTAGTTTTTCACTAACCGATCCATTGTCCAAACTGATAAAATTATCAATTGAATCTTTGCTATTGGTCGAGCTTTTCATGTTTTCAAATTTAGATTCATCATCTTGCAGCTTAACTTGTGAGTAGGATTTGTCTTCATTGAGCTTTACTTTAGCCCCTAGCCCATGGGTGCCTTTTGAAGTGAAATTATAAATAAGAAAGTATATCAACATTTCAAACAAATATGTTAAGAAATGATTATTCAATCTATGGACGTATTAAAAACTTTATCATAAATTTAACTTTATTGCAATCATAACATTTTTACTTTTTACTCATTTCAATCAAAATTGTTGACCCAAGAGCTGACGCATAGCAAAATAACAAAGAGAAAATGCGTTAAGAATTAGTCAGCTTTTGATTTATAAATAAAATAATACTTTTTTTAAAAAAAGAGATTGGGTCTAATAAACTGTATAAAATATCAAAGTTACACTAGCTATTGGCTTAAGCACTTTTAAATGTCAGAAAAATCTGTTTCCATCACTTACAAACTAAACTATAAAAGCAACACTTATTCTTAAGTTCATGACTCAATTGTTAGGATGTGTAATATTTGAGTGGTACATAGTAGTATATGACCTTATGGACAGACAAATTGTCTTAGTTAAAGTATCAAGTTGATTATTACAGTTCTAATATTTGTTTTGTATATTTAATACAATAATATTAACTTAACCAACTATATAATTATAAGAAGATGTAAAGAAAAAAAATCTCAATTGTACAGTAATACCACTGGTTATTCGCTGCAGCCTTTCAAATAGTCTACAGGATTGCAAAAAGTGTATTCATAATGAATTAAAGAATGTTGATCAGCTATAAAACAAAAATTTGAAATTCAAAAGATTAAATATATAATATCCATAGTATACTCTATTTCTTACTTTGGCTGATACAAGTCACATATAAAAGCAAATCTGTACCAAACTTTAGTCAACAAATCTGAACAATTACATACATACAACCATACATACATAAATACATACATACCTACATATATATATGCATACATACCTACATATACATACATACATACATATATACATATACATACATTATATATACATACATGCATGCATACATATATATACATATGTAGCATGTCTTCTATATAAAAGACATATACAATCGTATCAATGGAAAAATAAAGTAAAGTGATTAAAAGAAAAGAATTAAACAAATATATTCCTTTATTATAAAGCAGATATCAATTCACATGGACTGGATGTTAGCAGCAGTACCGATATCACTCAGTCTTTATCGTCGGGCACACGTGATTGAAAAGAAAGATGCTCTCCCTCAATTCAACCGTCCTTTGAAAGAGCGCCACTTTCCATGCGGAGACTCCTTGAAACTCGTTCTCCTCTATGCCCCCTTTTCCCTCCTTAGTTCCTCTCGTCTGGTTATAAAACGAGAGAACTCGAGACCCATATTATGGTATTTTATTGTAACTTATCATCGAAGAAAGAACTTCTGCTCCAGGGCCACCAAATACTGACGGCCATGATGTCTCTGGCGTAGTTTCTCCACCGCGTCGCAGAAGAAGTCTACTCTAATTCATCAAGTATTGTGTCAATTGTTATTCTTCTGATTGATATGTCATTCAGACATAGTTTGTAGTGATGGAGAGATTGTTTTGATGTATCTTCAGACAGTAGTTTTAATTATGTTTTCTAAGTCCTTCAGACGTGTTGTTTATAGTCAGAGTGACTAACTATGCTTTCTAAGTCCTTCAGACATGTTGTTTATAGTAAGAGTGACTAACTATGTTTCTAAGTCCTTCAGACACAGTCAGGTTCTCTGGCTGTACTTTTTCCGTATGTCCATCAGACGTAGTTTAAATACGAGGGCTCTATGCTCTACATATGTATAGGACCAGGTGTTCAAGTTTCTCTATTTTATGAATTCATATTTCTTTACTAAAACTTTAAGACATAATAATATTTCATGCCCTAAACGACAGGTTCACGTTTGTTATTTTCGTATGGCTACAAGCAGCTCATATAGCACTTTTTTCTGGTACCTGGTTAGGTCAGAAACTGTATGCTGTCTAGTTGGCACCTTTTATGTTACTATTTGCGGTGCGCAACTTGTGGGAAATACTAGTGTAAAATAGTGTCCCGCGTAGATAGTACCTTCTTTTGGCCTGTTGGGCGCTTTATGTAACTATGTATTAAAATATAGTATCTACTATGTGTTTCGTATACCCCAGGGTGTGGGTAGTCATATGTACTATTGATTGCTCTGGCAGTACTCATTAGGAAAAGACCGGCCATAGTACAATTTTCTGTTGATGCCTGGTTGTTGGCCATCTGCAGTATATACACAAAATATAAGAGAGCCTCTTACAAGACATTTCTCCGTGGGTATATGTGACTCCCCTTAAGGTTTAATACAAGCTATCTAGCTTGACAGATGTTCTCCTTAGTAACTCTAAACATATAGGATATATAAGTATGTATCTATTAGAAATCGATTCTGTAGTATTCATGACCTGGCCTTTCTAGCTTTATTATAACGGCAGACCGGCAATATTGTTTTGAATGTATTCTCTAAACGTAACTGTCCATTATACTGTGGATGTGTTGACTTAGACACTTGTTCTCCCAAGAAACAGTCAGTACATGTCTATTTAGAGTTATTAAATCCAACCACTTGCTCTGTTCAACTTTGATGTATTCACAGTTAATTTGTATCGCCAACAAGTGGTCCGATCGAGCATTTTCAACTTTTATAACTGTCAACCATTTAACATAAAAATATTTTCTCTAATGTAATCCTTTATCTTATTATTTGTTTGTTATAATACATTTATTTATGTTACTTAATTTTTTTCTTGTACCTATAAAATATTTTCCCCTATTACTCACTTAAAAATAAGCAGTGATATACATAAATTACCAAAACTAAATGCATACATACATATATACATACATCCATACATACATACATACATACATACATACATACATACATACATACATATATACATACAAACATACTACATACATAAATACCACTGGCGGCTCATGTATAGGCACTGTGAAACTGCAGCATCCCCTATTTCCACCTAATATTATCGATGACATTTAATATAATGAGTCATTTTCTTTAATTCTTTCTTTATTTTTGTAGTACAATATATATTCCATAAGCTTAATGTCAGTACTTCAGTAGCCATCCCCCAGTTTATGAAAAAGAAACAAAAATCTTTGTATGGAACCGTGCGCTTCACAGTGCCAGCAAAGTGGTGTTTGACGTTGTGCGCATGCGCAAATAGGAGGGGGTGATGAGGAAGGCGAGACCAGCAGATAGAGATAGCACTGTTTTTCTCGCAGTGCCGGCTCTGGCGTGATGGTGGAAGGAAGTTTTTTTTACTCAGCGTGTGTTGTGCTTAAAAACTGTGTACCATATTCTTGGGTGTGATAAAGTGTAGAATAGTGTAGAATTAAATTATTATTCTGCTTCCAGCTATTCTATTTGATTCATTTTTTTTTTTTATTTAAAAGAAAACCTTAACCATGGCCTTGCATCCCTAATAAATAAGTTCTGTTACTGTAAGTGTACTTCAACAGTTTAAGTTTTCACAGCTATCTCTCTATTAGAAAGTTACAGTTAAGAAAATAGGTCGTTCAACATATGATATTCTATTATCTCAGCCAGGCAAAAGCAACAACAAAAAATATATTCATAGCCATAATTCTGAATGGTACCAACGGAAATTTGGCTTTGAGGCTGTGAAGTAAAAAATGTACGGTTTTGCTTCCCATGTTTGCTGTTTGGAGGTGAGGTATCGTGGACAAAAGATGGTTTTAGAAATATAAACAAAATTAATGAAAAAACTGAAAAGCATAGAAGTCAAAGAAGCATGTTGATAATGTTGTTTCATTGCCCCTTTTAGGGACTGTAAGTATTAAGGAGAAACTGATAGCTCAGACATTTGATGGTGCAAATTTCATGAAAGGCAAAAAAGCAGGAGTTCAAGCAAAAATAAAAGCCGTTTATAGTAATGCACATTTCATTCACTGTTATGCACATCAACTTAAAAATGAAATGAAGCCAGTATTACACGAAACGCAAGAATTTTGTTCTGTAACATTCTGGCTATTCCAACATGCTTCTCAAGATCACCACGACGTGTGTCCATTCTCAAGAAACATATGGACGTCAGAATTCCACGTCCATACTCTACTAGGTGTGATTTCAACATACGGACCATAAACAGAGTTCATGAAAATGTTCAACCTTTAAAAACTGCCTTACTGAAATTCAGTCAACATTAAATGCAGATCAAACCATTGCAGAAGGAACAGGAATTTTAAAATACCTGAATGATGATAATTTCAAGTATTAGTTTTCATCAGATTATGCCTCATGTTGAAATAATTTACAACCAAATGCAATCTCTAGAAATTAGTGTGTTTAAAGTTAATGAATATATAACAAATTTAAAAACTGCTATT
This sequence comes from Timema shepardi, assembly GCA_902151425.1. Classification (NCBI taxonomy): domain Eukaryota; kingdom Metazoa; phylum Arthropoda; class Insecta; order Phasmatodea; family Timematidae; genus Timema; species Timema shepardi. Next base: position 16,444 of record CABFVX010005770.1, read on the forward strand.
TTATAATTGAGAAACTCAAAGTACTGTGAGAATCCTTCTAAGACACTCATGGCAGAATCTAAGGAGGTGTGTGACTATATATGTGTTGATATAATGGACATATATTCTTCCACTAAACACTTAGTAGCTGCTAAATTGTCCAATAAGAATTACTTCGCTAGAATTAAGAATGAACATCCCACAAAAGAGATAGTACTGACCAATGAAGCTTATCCCATTATTGACAAAGAAAAGCTTCAAACTGAACTAAAAGTGTAGGAATGATATTAATGAATATTGCAAATTAATTGAGCTGCTGAAATTCATCTTGGAAAATAATCTCTATGATGTTTTTAGGGAAATTATGAAACTGATAAAAATCCTCTTGACAATTCCCATGACTACATCATAAACAAAGCGCTGCTTTTCAACATTGAAAATAATAAAAACTTTTTTAAGGAGCACTATGAATTCGGAAAGATTAAATGCACTTGCAGTACTTTCAATGGAGAAAAATGTCCTTAATTGTCATCCAGAGGTCAAGGAGGAAATTATTGAACTTTTTGGGCAAATTAAAACAAGAAGGATGGATTTCGTTTTTAAATGAATAGATCAAGCTTGAACTGTAACAATTTAAGTTAAAGTAGGTAAAAAAGTTTTGTTTTTTTAAGATTTTATCAAGTTCCTGAATAAGTTTTCTTTTTATACATGTTTTTTTTCTTTTACACAATTTTAAAACAATGGCTAAAAAATTTCTGACCCACCACCCCCACTAATTTTAACTACGAGCTGCCACTGATACAAACATACATACATACACACACATATATACATATATACATACATACATACATACATACATACATACATACACATACATACATACATACATACATACATACATACATACATACACACATACACATACATACATACATACATACATACATACATACATACATACATACACATACATACATACATACATACATACATACATACATACACATACATACATACATACATACATACATACATACATACACACACATACATACATACATACATACATACATACATACATGCATACACACATACATACATACATACACACATACATACATACATACATACATACATACATACATACATACATACATACATACATACATACATAGAGACATACATACATACATACACACATACATACATACATACATACATACATACATACATACATACATACATACATACATACATACAGGGTAGGCAAGAAACTGTACATATAGCTAAAAAAACTCTTACTTCATCCATCCTTACTAACTTTCCCAACCCTTTCCTACCCTTGCATACTCCCTTCAACAACATCCGTACACCGAGTCATCAACAATAATTACTGTGAACAAATTATAATGTGTTAAAAGTTATGAAGTAGATTATGTTTAAAAAAAATCAAAGAACGCTTAGACCTACTTATTAATTTATTTTAATTATAATATATTTTAATATTTAATTTATAAATCAATTTTGGTTTTGTATTTATAGCCATAAAAATCAATTGCCTGAAAATAATGTTTTCCCTCCATAACTTCCATTTAGTGGTCTTCCATCACCAAAACCTTTAAAAACTGTGTTAGAACAATCAGTTTGCCTCTCGTGTGGAGCATACTAATTTTATAAGTAGAAACAAAAACAACCCATTACTGGGAGATCAGATTTAAAGTCTCATTCCAAAGGGTGGTTTTCCCTTAATGGTTTCCGACTCCTACTATCGTGATTGCGGGTATATTTTCTCTAAATTCAACCTTCATCATTCCTATCCGTGTAGTGTATTTAGATTCGGGACGTGGGGCTCAAATCTCTTTGACCCACCTACTTCACTTAGGGCATGCCCCTCCGCCCCAACTTCATCCACATGCTCCTGTACCCTCCTCATGTGCCACCGGACGGGCTGCAGGAGAAGAGCCGTCACCAAACCGTTGAGAGCGAAGCCAGCTTGGATGATCCCAGTCCCATGGACCCCGAATAAATCCATCAAAAGGATCGTTAGTGGAGGGGCCGCAATCATGCACAGTGAAGTGATCGTCATAGAAAGTCCCATTGCCTTGCCTCTGTTCTGGGTGAAGTACATACTTATGGCGACAGGTTGGGTGCTGTACACCATCGCCGATCCGAGCCCTGGCGGGACGAATAGACAACAACGAAACAGTTGAAATAAACACATCGTTTGGAGCTAGTTATACAGTTGAGAGATTTTTAACTTTACACCAAGTGCTTACTTGAACCAACTCGTTTTTATAAAGTAATTTTCTTTGGCTTTACAAAATGTAAACGTTCGGGCAATAAACTATTATTATTATTATTATTATTATTATTATTATTATTATTATTATTATTATTATTATTATTATTAGCACCACGTCTTACTCGGGTTATACGTACTTACGCTAATGTGAAATGGTAGGGTGATTGTGAGATGAAATGAAGGACCTACAGTTTAATGTGGAATCCGAACCACGGTGGAGGCCTGGCATTCCATACATTCACAAGTTGTGATTAATACACGTCCTGTCAGAGGTGAAGGAGAGGTTTAGTAATCAGATAAATCTGCGCTGGGGCCAAGGATTGAACCCCAGACCCCCAGCACAGAGGTCCGACACCTTACCCCTAGACCGCCAGGTTACCACCGGCCAGTAAAAATCCAGGATGGTGAAAATACAAGGATAAACTATAGTGGTTTACTATGTACTGAGCTAAATAATTGACTGCTGTAATTTTTGGAGAGCATATATGTAAATTTGTAATAAGGATTGATATACAATAAAATGTTTTGAGAAATTAATCAATAATTTTAAATATTAAAGAGTTTATTAATAAGAATTTATTAAGTTCTTAGATTTTATGGCTTCAAGTAGTTGTCCTTAAATATGAAACAGCCAAATCATCGAACAACTCGAGGGAGAAAAGAATTAAAACTATGAAATTGATCAATTAATATAAATAAACGCTTTAATTTTTGCAATATTGATTGATTGATTGATTGATTGATTGATTGATTGATATCGCAAAACATGATGTGCTATAATTTTATCAAATTTATTCTTCTACATATCAATATTATTTCTTGCATTATCACTATAAGACATAAATGGCGATTCAATTATTTCAAATCATTACCGTTCATGAGCTATTATTATTGTGTACCATATTTAAGGTAAATTATTTAATTTATGAGGCTGAAATTTATCTTAATTAGACATTTATATAATGTGTACACATTGATATATTTATAGTATTAATATTATTATTATCTATAATATTATTTTGTATTAATAATAATATTATATATCATTATAACTTATGGACATTTTAATAATATTATATTTAATAACATTATACATTACGATAAAATATATTATAAAATGAATTATGTCATCCTATTATAGTATTACTTTTATTAACAACATTATTATTTATAGTATTAATTTTATTAATAATATTATGATAGATAGTATTAATTTTATTGATATTATTATTATTTATAGTATTAATTTTATTAATAATATTATTATAGATAGTATTAATTTTATTAATAATATTACTATTTATAGTATTAATTTTATTAATATTATTATTTATAGTATTAATTGTAATAATAATAATCATGCTATTATAAATACTTCATTGCTTACACCTCATATGAATATCTAGCTACGTTAAATTTCAGCCCCATATATTAATTAATCCTATTTTACTTAACAATGGTACGCAAAAAGTATAAATTAGCATGTTTAGCCTCTTATAACTCATGAACTGTAATGATATGAAATCATTGAATTGCTATTCTTAACTACCTTCCTACCAAACCAAATTTTCAAGTTTTGAGGCCCAGGGGTTGGTGAAATACGGTGATAAGTGAGTTAGTGAGTTCAATATCTTTTAGATCCTCACCGTCTTATTTGGGGATGATTTTTTTTTACCTCAAAAATTTATCACCCAATTTTAAAAAGGAATCTTAATTTTTAAATTTCAAGGCTCTTGGTCCTCTAGTTTAAAAAAATACATCAGTAAATTTTGAAAGCTTTCACCGCCCTTCCCCCTTTTTCATTCCTTAGAGGTAAAACTTCGAAAAACCCTATCTTACCTCTTTTCTTAGACCTAAAAGGAACCTTCACGCAAAATTTCAGGTTTCCAGGCCCAAGGGTTGGGAAATACGGTGATGAGTGAGTCAGTGATTGGGTTTTATCTTTTATACATATAAATTAACTTAAATCATAATATTTAACCTACTTTATGTTTATTTCTGCTATTTCATTCTTATTAGGAAGCCATATTTGAGCTTGATGATGTGGCACTGTTGATACGTTCTTAAAGTTTTTTAATTGTTGACTTTTCAGATTTACTAAACCAAACAATATGCATTTCTTCTGTATTTTATAGTGCAAAGCTATACATTAAAAAATCTCTTTATTTTAACTTCACGCAAGTATTACTTAGAAAAAATATGCCAATGTTCCTACCGATAGCACATGAATTGTAGATAAAACAAATAGTTTATTTTTTTATTTATTTATACTCTACAGATTTTAGATCATGGATGGTCTTACAATTTGAGCGTTAATAAAAGCTAATGCTACTCTGAATATTATAAGAGGTTGAGTAGTATTTGGCTCATGCATACTCTTCTGTTTTGTGTTTTCAACGTTATTACAAAAATATTAGAGATTCCAGTGATTTTTAAACATTTGCCAGACTTCTCCCTGACTTTGCCCTGTTAAACCAAATTCCCTCACTTTTTTCATGTTTTATTAATTGTCTCACATACACGCATAACCCGGCGTAGTCATATTTGTTGGTGAAATTATGTCTTCTAACATTTCACTGTTCAGTAACTTCTGAATCTTGAGAGTGCGCATGGCAGAGGTGATTAAATGATGGGAAATGGAACTGTTTTCTACCTGTGGTGATGCTGTAGGAGAGGATGAAGTGCCAGAAAGATGTTGAGTAGGCACACAGGAACCAGCCCAAGGAGGATATCACCATCCCAGCCACTGTTGTTGCCCGGCAACCGTACTTCTTTAGTGGGATGGAGTTGAAGAACCCTTTAAACAAATGGAAGCGAACTAGGTAGAAAACCTCATCGGTGCGCATGTGTCAGTCTCGTCTGGTCTTGTTAGCAGGTAATGGGGAAGTCGGAGTTTCAATCTCAACCGAATGTACTGAGGGGGCTTATCATATATAGCTCCCCACCCTTCACACGAATAATGATACATTTTCTCTACATGTTATATTCTTACTCTCCAACCCATCCATGTAAATAAGTGGAAATTTGATATGATGCGATACGGACAGGTGTAGGCCCAACTTTAGTCAAGCTCTTAGTTGGATGCGTTGTTATAAATACGAGAACATATGGGCATAATTATCACTTACCAAATATGTACAGCAATCCAAGGCTCAAATTGACGATGATAGATTTATCTGTTCCAGAGAGCCCAGCATCCTCCATAGTGCCTTGGTACAGAATAGGAAATACGGTCGTAGGGCATTGGACTACGCTCTGAAACATCCCAATAGAAATAACTTTTTAGTGGGTTTGAGTTTGGCACTATGTATTGATAAATTTAATTCGGGTGGTCATATTTATTGAGCAAAGAATTATTCTAACAAAATAAGGCATAGATGGATGATAAAGTGAAAACCATTATTATTGACATGAAGAAGAAAACTAACTATTTCCCTTTTAACTTTGATGGTTAAGGTGTTTAATTTATATATTGATCAATAAGAAGCCCACTCGCATCGGTGGGCACTTGAACTAGATGGCAATATCCTCTAGACTAGTCCAACAGTGACCGGTAAGTTGAGGGTCAGATCCTGAGAGTGATTTCCCCAATTGGCTTCCCACTCTTCTTTTACGCAAATGTGAGTACAGTGCTCATAAATTCTACACACACCCTCAATGTAAGCCCAGACGAATATTAATGTGTGGAGGAAATAAATAAAAATAAGTCTAACAATGAATAAGAAATTTTATTTTTGCCGCCTAGTAAGTATCACTAACCTGCTTGTAGTTTCCTGCCTAGTGAACATATTTCTAGCGGCCACAAAGTTTCCTATGGAACTGATAAAACAATATTATCCTGTTCACCCTTCAAATCAATATTATTATCACCCAATAATAATATACGGGTTGGTCACAAGATAGTTTATTTTATTTTAGAAAAAATAGCAAGAAAAGCACTAAGATGGAGTTAGACATGAATAGCGTTAGGCTAATGAATTGAAAATAACAATTATAAAATAATAATTTATGAAGCACACGGGACTTCTCCCCATGTTCTTAAACGGCGATTTAAAATAAATCTTACAATCAGAAGTTAGATTGACCTCCGTACACATTCTAAAAAAGTAGCAATAAAGCACTGAATATGTTAAAGGCATTTACACGCCACCTCCGGCGATTCTCAAATAGTGAACAAAGAATTTTTAACAACATATATCTCTCAGGCCGTAATTGAGCGTAACATAAACAAAAAACAATTCCATTTTTAAATATATGCCACAACTGGCTGCATTTACGTTAAATATAAAGCCCATATTAGTGAGCAAACCTGCCGGATAGCAGCCCTACATTTAACCAACATCAAATAATCTGCAAATAGTAACACTAATCAATTAACTTCCAATAAACAACTAGAGATATAACCATTTAAATGTACATCAGCAGAACAAAGTATAACACCCCAAGAGTGAATAAAAGACCTAAAATGGTGACGTTCCAAGTTATAAGACCATCCATGAAGCGGAAGGAGCAAAAGGTACATTTAATAAATAAAAGAGTTCCCTCAATAGATCACAAAGTGACGTTAAATAAATCATTCGGTCAAGCTTAGCAAAAATATACATATTATCTATGACCCGCAAGCAATTTAAAACAGACAAGGTACAGTTAATTAATAAGTATTTAAATATGAAATTCTGAAGAGAAATTTTTAATAATTAAAGCCAAGCAGAATTTTTATAGTATCGGTGTGAACCTCTTCTAGCAACAAGGTATCTCACCTAGTGATCGCTGAGTAATGTTTGCCGGCATTACAGAACGATGCTATATATATATATATATATACCAGACTGTACCGTGGCTAGAAACTAGACCATTACCAAGCACAACATTTTCGCTCACCCTGTTTGACTGCCAAAATGGGGTATCGTACTAAGCCGGTAAACGCGCCACGGAACAACTTGTTCGCTATCACAACAAGAACTCAATCTGGAAGACTGGCGCTACATGCAATTGTTTCACCTAAGCCAGAAGCTAAAATGTGTTTAACGCGCATGCACGTGCTGATGAACGTAAGTGGACTTTCAAGTCTCCATGTGCTCGTCACCCCCACCCCCTTTCATTCTTAGACTCTACGGCGTTGTGCGCAGGCGCTGTGGTAGACAGCTATGAAGTGATTGGACATTAGTGACTTCATCATTAGGTCATTCTTACCACCCTTTTTCCTCCCACTGATACAAACTGAATATAAGCATGTGCCCAACAATGTTATGTACTCTTTGATGCCATAAAGTCACAAGGACTCAATAGGATGTAAGTCATTGTAAAGATGGGGACTTACACATAGCTTATGTTTACCTACGAGAGAGGCTAGAGTTTATTCTACCGTTATTATGTAGCCATCTTTTTGAATATTTTAGGTGTTAGTTTATTTTGTTGCTAATATTGTCTTTCAAACTTGTATATATATAGATTATGGTCAGTGTTAGTCGTTTGTTGATTTTATTATTTTTAACGGACTTGTCATTTAAACTAATTTTGCTGCTAAGAATTAACTTTAATGTATTTAAGTGTATTGGTGACCTCTTAGGTCGAGAGTTAGGTTACGCAACTATCAGAGCTGCTAAAATAAAGTCTTGTTTCTGAGGTAAGCAGGCCAAAATCTTTACGCCGAGTTGAAAGTATAGAGAGGAAATACATGAATATGTTATTGTCTATTTTGTATATATTAAATTTAACTAAGAGGGAATCATTAGAAAGTTGCATTTTATTAGATATGTATATATATATATATATATATATATATATATATATAT
>CABFVX010005770.1:24648-47039 GCA_902151425.1 Timema shepardi
ATATATATATATATATATATATATATATATATATATATATATATATTTGTGTAGGATCGTAAGATTTAATTATCCATTACATGTTTAGCTTATTTCTATCAATTTGCATATTCAGTGGCGGTGCCTGAGCCGGACTACAAAATGTAGCGTTATTATTTTCTATATCTAAGAACGCGAGAGTCATTCTTTATTTTGAATCTGAGACTTTTTATATTGAGCTTATTTCCAGTTTATAATATTGTATCTCATACATTTCATTGTTATATATTATTCTAATAAACGAGCCGTTGGCCCATTTTTGTTACTTTCCACGTTTTGTTTATGTCAGGATCCTATCAGACTGTTTATTCCAGTTACGCATAAATATACTAGTTCATGAGAGAGGGGTTTGTTGTCAAACTGAGTACAGATCATTAAAGGTCCCTGGTGATTAGCTCTATTTTATTGTTACTTTGCGACTTGCTCACCTTGGTGGTTTGTTGGAGCGTTGCCGTCTTAGATACAATGCTAGCCCCACGGGGGTATGGTTGAAGACAAATGAAGCCATGTTCTCTCAAGGTAAGGAACAAAGGAGGGGGAGAGGGGTAAGAGGTAGCAACCTTCCAGAATATACTCCAATTGTCTACGCTTATTTCAAACAGCGTACTCAACAATATTCCGATAGTCTTTCAACACTGTCGGTGACGCGCACCCAAGCTGCACATATCGTCCTTCTTCTTTTTTCTTGGGCGCAGTGAAGAATGAAGCCAGGCCTCTCGAGTCAGTTCGATGTTGCTAGTGCTGGGGCGTGTTTGTGGAGTTGAGCGGAGTGGAGCGCGGCCAAGACGAGGTCAACTGGGGCCGGAGAGGTGAGCCAAACAATCTCTTTTTCTTCCAAGCAGTGGCGGATCGTGTATAGGCACTGTGTAACTGCAGCATCCCCTATTTCCACTTGATATTATCGATAACATGTAATATAATGATTCATTTTTTTTTTCTTTAATGCTTTCTTTATTTTTGTAGTACAATATATATTCCTTAAGATTAGTGTCAGTACTTCAGTAGCCATCCCCCAGTTTATGAAAAAGATACAAAATGTCTTTGTATGGAACTGTGCGCTTCACAGTGCCAGCGACGTGGTTTTTGACTGTTGTGTGCACATAAGAGGGGTGGGAAGGAAGGCGGGACTGCCAGGTAGAGATAGCACTGTTGATCTAGCGGTGCCGGCTCTGGTGGGATGGTGTAAGGAAGTTTTTTTACTCAGAGTGTGTTGTGCCTAAAAACCGTGTACCATATTCTTGAATGTGATAAAGTGTAGAAGAGTGTAGAATTAGATTATTATTCTGCTTCCAGCTATTCTATTTGATTCATTATTTTTTTCGGTTCTTTTATTTAACAGAAAGACTAAATGTGCTTGCAGTACTTTCAATGGAGAAAAATTTCCTCAGTTGTCATCCAGAGATCAAGGAGAAAATTATTGTATTTTTTGTTCAAATTAAAACAAGAATGGATTTCATTTTAAAATAAATATTTCAAGCTTGAACTGTAAACATTTAAGTTAAAGTAAGTAAAAAATGTTTTTTTTTTTTGTTAAGATTTTATCAAGTTCCTGAATAATGTTTCTATTTATACATATATTTTTTCCTTTTACATAATTTTAAAACAAAGGCTAAAATTTTCTGGAGCAACACCCACGTCAATTTTAGCTACGAGCTGCCACTGCTTCGAAGTGTTGTAACAGGGTTACATTTCCTATACCTCTTTATACACTCAAATAAATGGCATTGAAGGAGGATAATAAGCTATTTTTTTACCTTAATCTTTGTATAGTAAAACAATGCTCAAGCGTCGTCTACTAGGTGGTTGGAATTCCTGACCTATCTTGTATATGGTGGTGTATAAGGCATTAGTTTATTGGAATATATCAATAAAATGTAAATGTAAGGTGATTATTTTCAATCTGAAGCTAGTGTGGATTAACACAATGACTTAGGCATGGTTCAAATTGTATTTTTCTACTACAGATAAATTTTAAAATATATAATATTAGTAAAACTACCTCCTATACTTTGTAATTCTAGTTCCAACACATCGATATGAACCATAAAATCTTACCTTGAGCTTCAGTTGTGGATCAAAACGATATAGTGTGTGTTCAGAAAATCATAGCCCAAACTGCACATGTAACTTATTTGAACCAAAAGTAATAAAAAATCCCTATATACTTATATCCGTAAAACTATGCTAATACCATTAAATTCTGTTCAAAGTTTCGGCGTACAGCGCCTAGAGATCAAAGCTATTCAAGTATGCGTGTACAAGTTGCGCAGGAGTTTGGCGGACGGCTTTTCACATGTAATAATGGCAAGCACTTTCTGTGATGTAGCCATGTAGCATTTCTAGATGGACTCGTGTGTTGTTTACTATTAGTTGTGGTATGTCTTATGACTCCTCGATAAATATTAATCTGGTAGATAAATATGTATATCTGGTGGATTGGTTAAAAGTGCGTCTTATGACTGCTAAATAGCATTTATCTAGCAGATAAAATGTAATTTATCCATCACATATTTATCGGGAGGTCTAAGTACCTGATAACTTTTATCTGAAAGTTAAAATGGTTGTTGCCATAGTGACGCTTTGTTTTTAATGAGGTTTCGCCTATCAGATTATGTTCTTAGGTTAAAATCTTGGTTCACGTGTTTAGTAAGTGCAGGCCCGGACTCAAGCTATATAAAGTTAGAACATTTATATAAGAACAAATTATAAAAATGTGAGTACAATAAATGAAATTTTGTAAAGATTGTACCAAATTATTTCCCACATTTTGGCAGACACCGAAATTAGTACTTGCAAGACAATTTTGTTTCTGCGCCCACGTGACCCTAGATAAAATTATAGCATGTGATACCATCTGTTTCCTCGCAATTGCTTGGACGCCATTATTTAACAAATGTTGAGCGTCCTTGCCACTCGTGTTAACTTGATCTGTGCTCGCTAGGTTGCAGCATTATCAGAAAGGCTTATACGCATGCGCCCACCAGTAAAAACAGTATCAACCGTTGGTGTTCTGAATAAAAATACATGTATCTTACAGATACCTATCTGTCAGATAAATTCAGTTCATAAGACGCGTAAAACATTAAAGTGGATGATAACATTTATCTGTTAGATAACTTTAACCTCCCAATAGCAATATGTATCCGGTAATCATAGGACCGGCACTTAGAAGAGGAAATGGTGTCATAATCAGTATTAAAATTGAGTTAGACCAATTATTGTATTTATAACAACAATGATGAAACATTTTTAAAAAAATACATTGTCAACCAAGGAAAGTTTTACACCAAATTGTTTTTACAGGCAATACATGGCCACTCAACTTTTGCTTAATTTATTTTTAAGGATTCATAATAGACCATCTACTATTTAAATTTAAATTTAATTTGGTGGTCACTGATGTTTATATGTCAAACAAAAATAGCCCCGATTCGTGAAAGAAATCTGAGAAAATTATTGAGATTTCATTGTTTCAGTAATAAAAACATATTTTTGTAGTTATTACTTTTTCACAACCCATGGGAGATTGTTCTCGTCAAAATAACACAATTAGAGATGCTGATGGATGTGGAAGTTTCATGTCCTTTAATCCGAAATTTTGTTTTATCTCAGTCTATATGTCTGTCTGTTTTACTGTTTGTCTATCCATCGACCTAAAGCCCCAACCATTTTACCTATCTAGCTAAAACTCTGTATCTAGGAATTTAATAATGTTCTCATGGGATTTTTTGGAACTAAAGATCCAAACGTAGAACTAATGATTTAAAAAATATTTAATTATCAAAATTTACTTTAACAGTGTTGATTAAAATTCTTATCTGCTCACAATTTAACATTACAAAAAAAGGGTTTATCTCATTTTATGGTAAATTACTTAGAGAATACTTACTTGACATACGCGTGTATCTCAAATCTATATATATCAGCAGCACTGTTTGAGATACGAAAAAAAAATTGAAAAATTGTAGGACTATTCTCCTTTTTTTTTAGCACAGTGGGCGTTTGGGCTATAAGCCTTGTATGACTATTAACGTTAAAAAATTCTGAAATACTATTTTATAAAACCGTCAGTTTCCAAGTTTTAAGAAAATGTGTTTTTAAAATGGGGGTTTAGGAAATGAGTAGCTAAAAATCTATATACCTAATACATTTCTGACGCAGATAACGAGAAAAATAATTGAATGATAGTCCCAAAATTAAGTTCCAGGAAATAGGGATAGCTCTCCACATTTTCTAAAATAATATAAAGAATAAACTACTCCTTGGTATGGTAGAAAGTTACAATGTTGTATACGAGATTAAAACACTCTAAAAATGAGCGAATCACAAAACATAATTCCTATTGAAAAGGGGATGGGCCTTGTTTAGCGATTACATAGTTAAAAATCTAGAGCAAAACCTGTGCCTTTAGAAGCAAATGCACATGGCTAAAGAACAAGTAAAATAAATATTATCTTCTGACATAACGCAATGAACCATTATACTATTCGGTGAAACGGGATTTTTAACAGCAACTTTCATTCAGTGTATTTGGTGAAATGTGATACTCTTATTTCCACTATGGTTGTATATAATATTATACATCATTTTGTTTCACTTATCTTATGATCGATCTTTGGCAGATAATGCGTTTTCCATGGAATCCGTTCGTTTATTATCTAAGTTTGTTGCAATTCATATCGGCTGGGTACTGTTTGTTTCAAATATTTAACTTAATTTAATGTACATTTTTTACATAGATGTTTTGGGATTCCTTTTTCCTTTTATCTATTAATCTTTTATAGATAGTATATCATACATAAGAATAGGGACGATAACTCCCAGATCCCGAGCTATAAGAAAATAGCTCAATTTTAATTAGAAGGGTGAGAAATTATGGGTATGCAAGTAACGTATTTAAGATACACGTACAATGTACAATGTACTGTACATAAATTAAAATAGAACCCGTTATTTTTATTAATATTACGATAATCTATTTGATAGTAGACGTGTTCCAACTATGATTTTCTGGTGCATTATATTTAAACTTAATACTATTTAATTAATTTAGTAATCACAAACCGTCCTTGTCGGTATGTGTCTTGCAATCGTTGTCCGTGCTTTTATTATACAGGGCACTACTTTACTTTAAATACAGAGTCTAACTTTACCTGACATGGTAGTTCTTTCTCTAGGTGAGATATGGAGCTAACTTTGCAACTTTGATGGTTCATATAGGCCTACATTAATTTTCTAGCGATGTATTTACATTCATTGGTCAAGAATTTTCATTAAAACTGTGACAATAGGCTTATGATTTAAAACATTTATAAAATAGTGATAATCTATGGTTTTCTTGCATTTTATATTATTTCACTTTCCTCAATTTCTTTGAAAATTGTAATTTACGTGAAATCATCATAATATTTTGAAATAAATTAATGCAAAAGTGGTAAAAAATATGTGAATATGTATTTCTCTTTCCGCGGAAATCCTACAACAGCTACAATAATAAATTGTTTAGGTTGAATTTAAGGTAATTATAAATACGTAAATATATATAAATACGTAAATATATATACTTATGTAAAGAAAGATTTTCACTAGTATATGGTCAATGTCTGGAGAGTAAGTTTATTAGTCAATCTTAACTCAATAAACTTTAAATACTATAAGAAATTAAAGTTAATACTATATTAAATGTAAATATAAATAAAAAATACCATTTTGAAAGTTAAATATTTATGAAATAATCTACTGTGGACTCAAGAGACTAATATTTCCATTGTTATGAGTATTATTACCTACATATCTGTTGAAGGGCGTGAGAGACATATTATCATATTGACTTAAAAGTTTCCTAAGCTTAACTAAGCTCCATTTAAGTCAGTCAAAGTTAATTTATTCATGTTTGGATTAGTTTATATAAGTTATATGTTTGAGCCAGGTGAAAATTATGGGGGCCATTTGTGTTTTTAATGGTATGAAGCCTAGGAAATAAATTACTTACCTTGTGGACAACAATAAAATATAGTAAATACATTAAAAGTTAGGTCTACTTATTTATTAAATTTAATCGTTAGAAATTGAATATATCTCTGATTTTTTGAAAATAATCTGCGATTTATTTAGTGTGGCCCATTTAAATTAATCATATTTAATAATATAGGCATAGATCAGTATTTTTTTCATTATTGTTTATTATATTATTATTTAGAACAACAGACAAAATAAATCACCAATTTTCACCACTATTGTTGCAAATGTCATGTATATATTTATTGTCAACAAATATAAACTCTATTTAAGTATTTATAAAATGTGTAGCAAAATTAGTTGTAATTTATTCTTTAGAAATTTTTGCCAACCATGAACACATTTTTAATGCTTTATCAACTATTTTTAGGTTTTAACATGTATAGTTTGACAACTCCATTGAAATCATACTACAAGCTCAAAAAATAATAATACTTAGCATCACGTCTTACTACCCGTTAGGGTTATTAAGTACTAATTACACTAATAGATCCGGAATTGTGATGGTTGAATATAGAGGAAGTAAACCCGCATTTGTGTGGAGTGAGAGTGGAAAACCATTAAGCAAAAGCCACCCCAGTTCACCCAAGCGAGATTCAAACTCGATCTCTCCATCCTTGGCAGTCTAGCTCAACACGAAACTAGCACGTTAGATAACTACGCCACTGAGGAGGGTAAGTTGAAAAAAATAAAAATGTGTCTATGAATACAAATTAATAGATATCTAGTGAATGAATTCGTATGGAAACTGACTTCTATACCAGAATGTTTTTATTGAAACAAGGAATCGCTTGAAATTATTTAATATTTATCTATGGCTTTGTCCTATTACCCAGCAATTAATTTCTTGCTACTAAGGTTGGGTGTTAAGTGTCGAGTGTTACTATCCTAGGCTAAGCTGGTTTGTAAGTCATGTTTCATTTATGGAAAATGTATTTTATTAACCTTGTGTCAGTACCCGTACGGGATATCCCCATCACTACTAACTAAAGTCGAATAAGAAAGGTAAAATTTAAAGTTAATGTACCAGAATCTCCGTAGAACGAGAGTGGGAAATCATTCAGGTAAAAGTATCTTCATTAAAGACAGTCTGGTTTCTAATCCCAGCCAACCCAACACTATCCAACTATATTACGATATGAGCTTGAAGTTTAGTCCGCGTGCACACTGATGCGGGTAAAATGTGTGCTAATTAACTGAATACAAGCATCGATGGGTTCTCCAAACTAAACGTCTAAACTCATAAACTCATCTTATTTCAAGTTCCTGGTGACAGGGAAACCAAGGTTCAAATTCGAGATAAATGTACTGATTGTGCTTTTCCCAAAATGGTTAACCAATAGCCTCTTCCCTTTGCGCATACACAAGCGTGAATTCTAGTACATTTCTTCTAAAGTTCTATCTTCTTTACCCTTCCCCCATTAGTGTGATTAAATACGGACATTCCGAACGGGTATTAATATGTGATGCCTAATAGACATATATTGCATACAGTTTATTAACTATTTCTTACGTTGCATATAGAAGCTGCGAAGACAATGACCCATCCCCAGCCTCCATCTGGCGGGACTAGCTTGTACTTATCGTTGCTGTCATCCACAGGGGTTGAACCACAGACACGTTTGAAAGTCGAACCATGAGAACCTTCCTTTAATTTCTGTTTTTTTGGCATTCTAGTTTTTTTTAACTTAAAGTTGCTTATTGAGTACTTAAAACCTTCTAACGTTCCTAAATGTGTGCAAGTTTTGTAGAGCAATTTACCCCCAACATTTAATATCACTTTCCGTTAATTTCGGATGTAAGCAAATATTGTTAGGCCAAGTAAGTTGACAAGCTACAAACATATTAGGTATATACCGTCTTAACAGAGCATACTTTTAAAACAAAAAAACACAAGCCACTAGTTGGCATCAAGTTGAAAAACTGGAATAGCGAGTAGCTGTATCAATTCAATGTTCCAAGCACGCGTAGGGAAACAAGAACATTCAGCCGTGTAGTTACTGCTTGTGTGTTTAACTGAGATAAAAAGTATTTCATCGGAAGAACCTTGATGCCACATTATACTAAACTGTGAGCTTGTTTGGCATGGACCCGTGTATTCAAATGACAAAGGAAGAAAGGATTATGTAATGTTTGATTAGAAAACTATGTGCAAGAAAGTTACTTGAGAATGTGTTATGTGATCCTCTAACCGCTTACATCAATGAAGTAGTAGAAGGGAAGTTATAGTTTTGATTGAGTGTACTCTCATTTGCTTGGATAGGAAGATGTAAATTTATTTTAGAACCGTGTCTTATTATATGTTCAAGCTATATACATACTTTGGGGGACCATTTTGGATAAACCACCCCCAGTAGACCCGATCGAGATTCGATCCCCGATTTCCCAAGATTCACGAGAGTGACGCCTTAGAACTTGCGGCCACCTAATCAGTTAAGAGGAGCTAGCCATTCTATATGTGTGAAGCTTTAACATTTCAAAGCCGAACATCAATTCTTCCTAGCTTCGACTTTGACACCCACAATATCCTTCGATTATTAGAAACGTTTCGAAAGAAGAAGAAGAAAGCTTCAAGATATTATGAATATATATGTAATAACTTGATAAATATGACGTATTTCAACATTTAGCCATTTTTAGAGTAGCTAATAAACAGTATTTTAACAACGACTTGATTGAACGACCTCTACAAAGTAAGCTTAAATAAATTCATATATGCATTTAAGTATAAAATGATATAGTGTGGTCTATTTTTTCTTTAAATATTTCTCTTTACATAGATGCATCTAATGGAAAGTTTGAAAATTAAAAACAGTGGTATGTGACAAAATCAAAATCCTTATCTTTGACTTTGGTTCCGACTTCGATGTTTCAAGCTTCGCTTCAATTTCTCTTCGCATTTAAAAAGTTACCTTAGTATATCCCTACAAAGCCTTTATTTAAATACCTCAGTCCACCTGGCCAGGTTTATAACCCCATCCTACTAGCAAAATACACGAGACTGAAGGGTTTTCCTGCGTGCCCACTGGTACTGGTATCAATCTTTAACATTAGTATAATTTATAGATATTATAATGTGTATTTGCTTTGAGAAGAGTATGAAGAAACTATTCTTAAAGATGATCTTATTGGAAGCCTATTAAGTCTCCTGTCACTAGAGTAATTTGTTTAATATAATATTTAGTAATAATCCTATAATTTATAAAGTAACATATTTATATATCCATGTTATCACTATTTATTTATATATACAAAAGTATTTGTACATTTTATTACTAATATATGTAATATAAACTTATTTGTCCATGTTATCACACACACACACACACATATATATATATAATTTGATCATGTAATCACTTATTTATAAATTATTATAAGTTTAATATATAAATAATATATATGTATAAATGATAGTATATAAATTACTATAGTATTATATGTATAAATGATTATATATATTATTATAATATATGTATAAATTAGTAATATATATATATATATATATATACACTTATTTGTCCATGCTATCCCTTACATATTATAATTTTATCCATGTGTGCATGTGTCCGTTTGTCCATTTGCCACTTATATTCATAAAAATAATAGCATGTAAAAATCAGTATGCTACTTATATAATCGAAACTATTTTTAAGTTCATTATAGACGTCATTTTGTTTTATATTGTCCCTGTTTGGAAGACTCCAGAGAGATCATTGAGAAAACATACTTATTGCCCAACTGTAAAACCAACTTTTACATCTATCTAGGCTATACTAGACCCATTCTGGAACTGATGAATAATATTTCCAAAACGTAAATGGAATACTAAAACTACCCAAGCATTCCAAAGTCAAAAAAAGAGTTATTTCAACTAATTTGGTTATATATGGAACATACAGCGTTGAATAAATACAACACCAAATTAAGTACCAGTGACGTGGCTCAGAGTATAAATTAGGGTAGGCCTTAAAAACTAAAATTGTCTGGGGCAAGAAATATTTTTTTAATATAGGTTAGGAATATATAACAGCTCCTTACAAAGGGTTTTCGTGGTCTAGTACTATGAGTTTGGAGATAATTTATAATTTAAATACTTAATTTGTTGTACTTGTGAGGATGATTATCTGGTCATTGTCTACTTTCCTTCCCCTCTTATACCTCATATTTCTCCCACACTCCTTGTATTTGGTTGTATCTGCATATATGTGCGCTTCCTGGGGAACCCCCAAACCAAAGGAGGCCCCAACACCCCCTTAAAACACCTCTTTCTACACCACTTTTAGAACTATGATGCATTTTCTAATAGTGAACATTGAATTTAATATCAATATTTCTAGCTTACAGTTGTGTTTGTAAATGTACAGCCTGATTTTAACAGCAAAGGACTTTATTGACAGTAATTATAAATGCTACTCAAACAATAATTTAAAATGTGCATTATGTAAAAATCATGCTAGCTGTAGTTAGGCTATCACTTTTTATGGATAAAATATAATAATATAAAGTGAAATTTTAATCAATGCTGACCACCAAAAAAAATGTTTTTCTACAGTTCCCTTCCTTCACCTCTGACAAGACATCTTGTGAATGTGAGGAATGCCAGGCCTCCACCGTGGTTCGGATTCCACGTTAAACTGTAGGTCCTCCATTTCATCTCACAATCACCCTACCATTACACATTAGCGTAAGTGCGTATAGCCCGAACGGGTAGTAAGACGCGGTGCTAATAATAATAATAATAATAATAATAATAATAATAATAATAATAATTTTTCTACAGTTGTCTTTTTACCATAATATACTGTATTCTTTCACAATACTGAGCCTGAATCTACTTTGTATTTTAAAATAAAATTTTAGTATAACACCTCTTAATATTTCTGTCCATAGTAATTTTATATAAGTATTAAACGTAATTTTAAGTCACTATACCGTGAAATTGGTTTATGACTGTACTGAATCCTGAAGAGGAAATGAAATGTAGTTAAGACTTATCAGATGATGTGAAATACTATCGGTGTCAATCAACTTAGGTACACATTTTAAAACTAAATTAAACTTCCTCTACATAGCTTTTAAAGCCATATTATTAATAAAAAAATATCCTTTTCTTTAAAAATCCACCTCCCTCCTCCTTTTCCTCCATTTCTGTTTCTAAGTCCCTCCTCACCTCTATTTCACAAACCTGCTTACATCACTGTTTAAGTTTGACACACTATTAATCTGTGATTTAAATGATCCGAACAAATCACAGAGAGAAGTGATTACGTGTTTGAATGACATAGAATGTAGGCCCTCGTTATGAGTCATTGGTTTAAATCCCACAAGGTGTATCATTATGTCCTTCAATAGAATATATATCGACATATATTACAAGGATACTTAGTAATAATCAAGATAGCTCTTGGAGATACTGGGGCGTATGAGTCACCATAAAGTAACTATAAATCTAATTTTTAATTTTATATTCCTCTTCGATTTTAAAACCAAGTTCAATGGGATGCGATTAAGTTAATAATAATAGTAAATAACACTTTAATAAAATAGTAACCCGCCTCGGTGGCGTAGTTGGCTAACGCGCTTGTCGTGTTAAGCTCGACTGCTGAGGACGGGGAGATCGAGGTTCGAATCTCGGTCGGGTGAACTAGAGGTGGTTTTTCCTAAATGGTTTTCCACTCTCACTTCACTCAAATGCGGGTTCACTTCCTCTAATTCAACCTTCCCAATTCCTAATCCATTAGAGTAATTAGTACTTAAAGCGTATAACCCGAGTGGGCAATATTATTATTATTATTATTATTAGCACCGCGTCTTGCTACCCGTTCGGGTTATACGCACTTACGCTAATGTGTAATGGTAGGGTGATTGTGAGATGAAATGGAGGACCTACAGTTTAACGTGGNAACCCGAGTGGGCAATATTATTATTATTATTATTATTAGCACCGCGTCTTGCTACCCATTCGGGTTATACGCACTTACGCTAATGTGTAATGGTAGGGTGATTGTGAGATGAAATGAAGGACCTACAGTTTAACGTGGAATCCCAACCACGGTGGAGACCTGGCATTCCTCACATTCACAAGATGTCTTGTCAGAGGTGAAGGAAAAGCCGAGCGGGTAGTAAGACGTGGTGCTAATTATTATTAATAATAATAATAATAATAAAATAGTATATATCTAATTCAGTTTATAAACAACGGAAAAACTGGTCAAGAGACGCCTATATAGGATGCAATTTTCAAGAAAGATCACTCATTCCCTTAACAATGTGGCATGAAAACGGTTGTTTTCATTTTTTCAAAAGGGGCTGCTAATCGTAGCGCTGAGACGCATTGCATTAACATGCCTCAGGCTACAATGGAGGGTATAGGTAACAACATGTATTTATAACAATTAAAACCCAGCATATTGAGTTTTATTAAAATTTACCATAAACTAAATAGCTCATACTAATGATGTTTTACATTAAATGTCACAGTTTTGAGATCAAGTAAATGGTTAAAAATATAGCTCACACTAAAAAGTTATAAGATAACTAAGGATTGTTTTAGTGGTTGTGAATCTTCAAAACGTCTATTCTTGTAAGAATTACTGTAGTGTAAAAAATATTCCCTTCAGTTAATGGCGTCCTTAAACGAACAAATTAATGCCATATGATTCGTGATGCCACATGCCATTGAAATTGCCGACTGTAATCAAAACACACCACATTTGAAGAAATATATTTTGCACCTAGCACAGTTCACAATTTCTGGTAAAAAAAAAGATAGTTTAAGATTAAATAATAAATATTTTTAAACTGCCTACATTGGAGCGCAAGCCCTGCCAACCATCCTGCAAAAATAGCCTCTAGATACGTTCTTACTACCCTATTTTTCTGTTCCAAAGTGTATATTTTTTCTAAATTCTACAAAATTGTTCTAATAACTGTTATATCTATTTTGCATGTGGGGCAGTGCTACGTTGTTTTCTCCTTGCAAAATCTCTATCGACAACGAGGACGAAGATTACCAGAAGAGTGGAGAGATTCAAAATCACAACGGATGGGGTGTAGTTCCCACTGACATCTCTTAACATACCTGGGAAGAAAATTTGAGTAAGTAAGATAACAGATATTTTATTTGATGGGAAACATAAGCACTAGAAGGTAGGCTATGGTATTCAAATAGCAAGAAGAACTACCTCCTAAGCCCGGGCCTGCCACGATGGATGAGGGGGACTATTGATACCATGGTAAAAGTTCCAGGACTTCTAAGGGCCCCAGCCCAATATGCAGATTCACAAGTTTAGAAAAAGTGTAAAATATAATAAATAAAATATGAATGACAAGCAATTAAACTCCTACCCCTACTAAAGAACAGTGCATGACCAGCCCACTAGCTAGGGTTTCTTACGGAGGGACCTACTGACATTTGTCACAATTATATCACTAGTTCAGACCATTCTTGTCTGTTTTGAAGTGTTTAGAAACTTCATTGAATCTATTATTTTGGTACTGAAACTAAATTTGGCACACAAAACATGTCAGGCAGTAAATAAAGTTCAATTAAAATACTTCATCATGTGCGTAGCATTAAGTGTTCTATTAAGTTACGGATTCATTTTTGTGCATTATTTTTCTTTTGTTAGTAACACAAAAGTTTTTTAAAAATGTACAAACTAAAATCAATAATTAATATAGGAACGGGGTGAATTCCCCCTCTGGAAATAACTTGTTTCCTCCCACCCCCCACCCCCTTCCAAATGGAATTCCACCTACAAACAATAACTGAATCCATGACCCTTGACGTATCTTAACAATGCTCTACCAATAAACTATCTAGGATTCGTCCTAGGCTCAGAGTCATCTTCCGTCACTCTACGATGAAGGATACATCCGTACTATGTAACTACGATTTCCACTTTGTGTGTGTACTGATATAATGGTGTCAATATTAATATCTTCTTTTCTTTATCACCACATCTTACTAATTGTTCAGGTTATACGCACATGATAACTGCTCTAATGCCGTATGGATGAGTAAGGAAAAATTTTGGAGCTAATATAACTGCATTTGAGTGGAAGGAGAGTGGGGAACAATTTTAGGAAAAACCCCCTTCAGTATATCGGACTGAGACTCAAATCCCTATCTCCCCGCCATCAGTGGGCCAGTATAACGTGACAATGACGCCTTAGAGCACTCTATCAGTTAAGTGGGTTATTATTAATATATCAATTATAATATTAAATTTACTAGTAATAATATTATTGGATATCCTATGCTTCAGTATGAGTGATAGCAGATAACCCTAGCCTAATTCTAGGTCAAACACAGCAACCTGTCTCCAGATCACTCATTGATAGGGAACAGCCTCCAGCCTGGGTCCGAGACCGAGAGACACACAGCCCCCACCTATAAGCGGCGAGATGAGGAGGGTGATGACGCCGATGCCCAGGTTCTGGAAAGCCAGGGCCGACGCTATTTTGTCCATAGGCACGTAGGCGGGGACCACCAGGCTCATGTAGACCGTCCTCACTCCTTTACCCATCCCTAGGAACAGCCCCACTGCCATCATCGCGTGGAACTCTGTCCGGAACAGGATCACTGCAACATTGCCCGGTGTGTGTGATTGATGTTTCTACAGCAAGTCTACTGGAGCGCTGAATTCTCTTTTTTGGCACCGCGTCTCACCACCCGCTAGAGCTATAGGCCTAATCATATGTACTAATTTAAACTAACGAGGATGAGAAAGTGTACCCGCATTCGTGGGGAGTTAGAGTGGGAAAACGTTTATAAAACCACCCTCAGTACATTCAACTGAGATTCAAACCCCACTCTCCCCGTCTTCGATAGTCCAGTTTATTGTGAAAGTGATCACTTAGACCATTCAACCAACGAAGAGCCAAAACACGTTAGAGCCTTCGAGAGACCCACAACGTTTAAGACGTGGTTTGATGTTTCTAAATATCCCCCATGCTAAAATAGAGGGGAAAGTATCCCTTACGCTAAAATAGAAGTGAAAGATATCAACATGTATCTTTTGCAATGTTTAATAAACCGGGGTACACAACGTACCACTGAGCTTTATTAAACATTTTTTAATCAAAGTAAGTCTACAGTGTGTCCATAAAAACAGGAGACAAAGGTAAATAAGCTCTAATTCTTCTATGTGTTCTCCTATCTCACTTCAAATTGCAAGGTGTTTCCTAAAGATAACATGTCTTTAAATACAGGCATGGTTTTCTAGCCAATCAAACCTTTAAATATGAGTTTAAATGATATATCTTCACTCTCTTAATGAGATTTATTAAAGCTTTCTAAAACCTTTTACATGAATAGTTTAGAAAATTTAAGCATATTCCTTTGTGATCAACATTGATAGTATTTTACCTTATCATTTGTGTTACTTTATAGCTATTGGTAATATCTAGCAAAAGGGACGGCTGCAGATAACATGACTTAATGATTGAATATATTAAAATTGTTTTATTAACAGAAACTGTTCTTCCTACTAAAATCAGGCCATACCTCATGTACAAGTAAAAATACTAATACAATCTTTATCAAATTTTCAAGTCTTAAGAACTCGATAGGTTTTTTAACACCACGTCTAATTATATGTTAAGGTTATACGTATATGTACTAATTACGCTAATGAATTAGGGATGAGGAGTGTTAAATTTAAAGTAAATGTATCCGCATTTGCGTGGAGGAGAGAGAAAAATAATATATGAAAAAACACCCTTAATGCACCGGACTAGAGTTCAAACTTTCTTCCCGTCATTGGCAGTCTAGTTTATTGCGAGAGTGACACTTTAGACCATGCAGCCACCGAAGAAGGCTAACTCAATAGCTAGAAGAAAGAGTAAATGTAGCTTATTTTCCTACGATTCTTGATTTTATGAACAACCTATAATTAAACAGATAAACAGATATTTTTAAGCGATGTCGAGGACTTTCATAAACCATTACGTTGATTAGGCTATGGCCTCGAAAGGAGTATGCAACTGAATGTTTGAGAAACATAGGATTAAAAACCTTACATTATAAGAGCGTCAAGTTTAAAAAAAAATTATTACAAGGTGAAACTAACTCACTCTAAAGGACGTTTCACATGAAATGTCACAGTTCTGAAATCTAAATAAATTATTCGAAAAAATGATCAAGCTTTCCGCAAACAAATAAAATCAATTTTCAACAGCATCACAACAGAAATTTCTAGCATAACTGATAATTGATTAAAAATTTAAAAGCATCAGATTTGCCATTCATACAAGAATATTTATATAGCAGTGCGATAATCTTTCCCTTCAAGAAGATGGTGCCCTTAAACCCCTGTGTCTCTCAACGGATAGCACACAAAACATAATTTACAGGTCAAACCAGACATCGCATCATGGTAGAGCTTACCGTATATTATTTATAAAATAGTGGAACAGAGGCCGTAAAACAGTTTTAGCAATTACAAAATTGAAAGAAAAAAAAATTATGAAGTGAACTAAACTTTAACTATTCCCAATTTATCTGTGGTTGAATGAAGAATATAGATACGCGAATTTTGATACTTTTCTTGTTCTAAAGTAATTTTGTAACTACTAATTTATCGGTTAAATACGTTGCCTACTTAATTTCAAAGCTATTTTGAAAATGGGATTGTAGCTTAACTTAACACACCTAAGAGCTCTTTGCACTATGAAATGTAGATGTCAATGTCTAAATAGGTCCGTGTAAAGAGAGGGGGGGGGGAATGAGAAATCGACTGTGAGGCCTCTAGTTCACATGCTGATAACACTTACCCCCTTCCAATAAAAAGTATAAACACTCACTCTACTATTTTCGCCTGCTGGAACACACCTACCTGTATTTCAAAATTACCTTCTTTTTTTTCCTAGTCTAGATAGGCATATGCTTCCACGGTATTTTTTAAACTAAGTTTTACCAGGAGAATTTATAAAGGCCATCTTCGTGAACAAACTAAATAACTTGAGCAGTGCACGATTTTAAGAAAATGCATTTATAAAAAACTATTTTATACAAAAATATATATTTTGTGAAAACGGCAGACTATTGCTATGATTGGTTAGGAATTTATGTTTGTTTAAATGCTTTATCTTTATAACTCTCTTAATAAAGTTTAAATAAATCAACATGGCAAATCCTATCTCAACTATCCGTGACGTCACAGGTAAGCAACGTCCTTAATCAACCCTAAGATGGGTTCTTAGCCCCTCACCGCTCCTAGACGCGACTACGGTGAGCAGACCCAGGACGTACATGGACCTCGCGTCCATCTTGAGCCAGTCCGCGAAGAAGGGGCTGAGGAACCTCGTGAGGAGGTCCCCGGTGGCGATGAGGGACATGACGTAGGCCGTCTCATCCACGCTGAAGTTAAAGTCCACGAGGATCAGAGGGACTAGGAAGGTGAAGGTGTACTCAGCGCTGGCCGCTAGTGAAATCCCCACTACGAGGACCAGGAAGGTGTTATCCTTCAGAAGGTGGACGTCGAGGAGTTGGACCAGACGGGAGAGAGCCCCTTCCTTCTCGAGGTGTTTGGTCTTCACAGCGCTTGATTGGTTTATGTTCACATCATCTCTGGAATGAAAAAGGTGCTTTCTTAAAATTGAGGGGTTGACCTTGACCAGTAAACATATTTTTTTTAATATTCCATGAAGTCAGCCTGCAATCGAGTCATACCAACCAAGCAGCCGCCGTCACTTGGTGAAGATAGTGCCAACATCTGCAAATGTGGGGTTTCATGTGGCCATCTCAACGAACCTTCCAGCCATTAATATCAGTTTTCTATACCAGTGCCTCATTTTGATTATAGCAGCTCTTCATTTGTCCTTCCGAGGCTGAGCTGAGGCATAAAAGTTACACTTTTTTTTTTATCAGTCAAGGGAAAATACCTTTCCCGGCAAAATTGGTAAGCCCTTTCACACTCGCTCATAGAAATTTTCGTATGTTGATATAATCAGTCAGTTTAGAAAGTGCACGTTATATATCTCAAATATTTGTATTGCCAACCGATTCATCATCATCATTATCATCATGAACTGTTTACATCCTGTGCCAGGGTCTGTTTATTAAAATGCCTTCATCTCCCTCTATACTTCCACCATTCTTCCTCCTGTACTCTCTTCCACTCTGCGCCTCTCACTTGCACATTTGCTGCTATCTGTTCCTCTCATCTCTTTCTTGGTCTCCCTTGCAGTCTCTATCTTCCCTGCATAATGCATAATTATACATTAAGCTTCTTGGAATCGTCTCCGCTTCCATCCTCATTACGCCCATACCATATAATCCTAGCTTCCTCTCTGACTGGTTATATTTCTTTATTTTTAATTAAGAAAATTTTCTCTAACCCACTAACTCACCATTTGTCAAATTTTTTTCTTCTTACTCAGCAAATGCGAAACTTTGAACGAAGCTGAAGAAAACCACTATATTTAAATTCAAAAGCTACCTAGGAAAAGGAGCAGGCTCACTGCACCAACATTTTTAAACAAAACTAATCTTCAAACAACTGCTTGCTCTACTGTTAATGTCAGAGTCTAGACTTGCAACTGCATATCTATGATTTGCACCTTTCTTTATTTGATTGCCAAATAGCCACTAAGCTGGAAACAAACTAACATTACCAATTATGAGTAATCAATGTTATTTTGGTTACTAAATCGAAATGATTTTATACATTTTCTAGTTTAGAAGATCCTAAGATCAACTTTTAACTACGATGTATTTTCTTGCAAGATCGACTGAAAATTGCCATATGATCCACGGGTCCATCGCAATCGACTGGTTACCGACCCCTGTTTTGGATCTGTGTTGGATCCATTTTTTAAATATTACAAAAAAATTGTCAGTAGCTAACCTTGAACGAATTCGCCCCCCCCCCACTTTTTTTTACCAAAGACCTGAATACATTTTTATTTGGAATTTAAAACACTCCTCAAATATCCATTTCAAACAAAATCAGCACAGCAATTTTCAAAAATCATCTATCATTAAAATACATTTAAATAAATTTCCGCCCCAAAATCAATAATACGGTGCTATTTTTCAATTCAAATACTCCATAAGTATAATAATATTTTAAACAAAATCGTTATAAACATTTCCAAAAAATTTAAAATTTCAAAAATCACTGGTCAATAAGCTACCTTTAATTTAAGGGCTAGGCTCAAAATAAATTTAAAAATCTAAAGTTATTGCCATATAACATTTGAATCTCAAGTTTTAACCAAATCCATCAAACAGTTTCGGATCTAGACAAGAGACAGACACACATGGGGACAGACAAAAATTGTAAAATCCACTTTTTTTATGTTCTGAGTTACATAAATGTAAACAAGTATTCATTATAATCTTGAGGCCAAAAATTTTACGATTAAGGTACAATATTTTTTTTTAATTTGAAAAAGTAAAAAATTATTTCTCATTTTTCCACTCCATATGATGCCTTGATAATCACCCTAGTAATGGTTTAATTTGCTAACCTTATACTTGCGTTCTCTTTAGAACCCAAGTTCAATTCATTCTCAACCTGTTCTTTCCCATTTTCTGATGGTTCTAATTTGATCTCCGATTTCTCTCCAGCTTCTTCGAGACGAACAGGCGCGTAAGATTTATCTTCAGAGATTTTTATCTTACTTTCGTTTACTCTAGAGCCTAAAAATAATAAAACATCTAATTAATTTAGAGACTAAGACTAATATTTTAGTTGAATACTCTATAAGCTAGGGATAGAATGATATTTAATTATTCTAAAACCTATGAATAATACTGTAACCAACTTCTTTTCCCAATAAATAAAAGCCAAGCAGTTACTAGAGAGTAACAAAATATTTATTGGATATAATAGATATAGTTAAGAAACACTAACAAAATATAAACATAAGAATATTGATCATATTGTGTAAGGTCGGAGTTTTAGAAGTTAAATATTATGTACCTTTACACTCTAAGGTTGACATGATTGGCAGAAGCCGGAAAACACGATACCTCTTGAATATGAAGGTAGATTAGATTTCCAAG
Source organism: Timema shepardi (assembly GCA_902151425.1). Lineage (NCBI taxonomy): Eukaryota > Metazoa > Arthropoda > Insecta > Phasmatodea > Timematidae > Timema > Timema shepardi. Next base: position 44,726 of record CABFVX010005770.1, read on the forward strand.
AACTACAAAATAGACTATAATGTTCAAATTCAAAGACTTTAATATCTATATAATATTTCATGAATAACCAAATGGAATAGAACGCTCAAACTCAGAGACCTTAACATTAATATAATGTTTCATGAATAACAATAATAAACTGTGCCATAAAAGTATGAAGCTTACAAGATAGCCCCAAGCCAAGCGAATGGATATTGAACAAGGACATTACATTACTAAATATATTTATATATAGACTCAACCGTCCTAAAATAAATACATTCATATTAAGTGGGCCCACTTATAGTGGCTCTAATTTTCGGGGCGTAGTAATTACAAAGGTTCTCATGATCACACAGCAAAATTATGATAAAGCCAGCTCGACTCTCGAGCTAATACCCCGTTCTCGTACATAATAGAGAGGTGTAGTATAAAGTACAATACCAAGAAAATATCTTGCAACTAATACAAAGTTCACACTCATTTTAAAGTAAATACAACAGCGTCTAATATAAGTTCCCCGCTTATCAATGAATTACCACTAAATAGAGTCATAAATAAATCACACAAATTAGTGGCAATCAGCATCCCCTTGGACTGATTAAGGCAACCAAGGCAATCAATATTACATTAATAATGCAAACAATTAGCATGCGCTACGCATACTAAAAATAGAGACAAAATGTGCACTCAAAGTTAAAGTCCAAAAATAAGTTCCCCAAGTAAGCTAAAAGTAATTAGGATGAGGTTACAACATAACCCCGTAGATACCAAAAAGAAACCCATCCCAAATATGACAATTATAAATATTAAGCCCAAATCAGTAATTTTGAATGAAATCCCGCATGTTAAACCGATAAGGAATTTTGATAAATACAGTTAAGTCACAGCCTAAGCTGTCGTCCTCACCTCAGTTAGCCTATGGTGCAATAAGTGACAATACTATTAAAACATCCCATTAAATAGTGAAAACGTAAAGCCATATTCACAGAGAGCGGGGAGGATAGAAGGGAGAAAGGAGGGGAGAGGGGAGAAAGGAGGGAACGGAGTGGGGAATCTACTGGTCATTCATAGAACTAGAAACTTTGAGAATGGCTGCGGCGGAGGAGGCGACAACTAAGCTCGTCGAACTGCCTTCAGTTGTTTTCTTAGGGGCATGGCTCTCTTGTAGAGTTGGCTATAGCATGACGATTCCGTTTAGTCTGTGGAACTGTGTGTTGGCGAGAGGTGGTCAGTGCTCACGATGCCAGAGCTTAAGTCCAACAGGGCAGAGGGTAAGTGTTACCCCATTTGTCTGTAGTTGTTATGTGTAACTCGTTACAATACGATATTTATGGAATCTAGAAGCTAGATATAGTTTAATATTTAAATATTATAGAGGCTATTGATAATAGCTAGCATATCTATTTACTCTAGAAATTAGAGCTAATACAATATTTAACAACTATAAAGGTTGGGGATATTTAGTTACTCGAGACTAGTGGATCTCAAGCTGTAGTCTGCAGCGTGGCTGAGTGCCATATGGGACCATAGGGAAAAAATAAATATTAGTCTTCTTGAAAGAGTTAAAGAGATTGAGAAGATATGCAAACTAAGCCATCAATACTTTATATCACAAATATTATGTGAAGTGTGCATAAGAAATCATGTCAAAAAAATCTGTATTTTACAGCTTGATACACTTGTTCGTTAATATAATTTCTATCTTCAGAAAGGGAACAGGTATGTAGGCAGACATGTAGACAGGTGGGTGGTCTGCCTGTGCTTCGATCGAAAACTTACAACGTAATCCGCAATTTGAAAATTTTTGTAGAAACACTGTTTTATACCACATGGATAGTAAAATATTCCATTACTCCAGAGGCAAGGGGTAATTCACTATTTAAAAAACACTAGTGTCATACCGACTTACCTCCGTCCTTTCCGTGGGCTGTCTGTTGTTGTTCCTCAGTCTCGTGTCCAACCTTCTTCATGTACCACTCGACGGGACGCAAAAGAGAGGCCCCCACCAGCCCGTTGAGTGCGAGGGCGGCCTGTAGAAGACCGGTACCACGAGCCCCTAACACCCTCATCAGGTGGCTGGTTATAGGAGGAGCAACTATAAGACTCAGTCCTGTCACCGTCATTGTCAGACCCATGGCTCGACCCCTTCTTTCCGTGAAGTACATGCCCAAGGCTACTTGAGTGCTCATGTATATCATAGCACCACCTGCACCTGATGTTTCAATAGCTAATTGTTATAATATGTAATTGTGTCACCTGCACATGATGGTTCATTAGCAACTTGTTATAGTATGTCATTGTGCCACCTGCACCTGATGGTTCAATAGCAACT
>CABFVX010005771.1:0-11683 GCA_902151425.1 Timema shepardi
ACCGGGCCGTCACGAGCACGACAAACCGATAGTGCTACGATCTATCGGAATATATCTGTCCCGAGCAGCCTGTGCACAACGTTAAGACCTAAATTCCCAAGAAATGAAAGGTAGCTGGTATAGGAGCGAGGAATGGATATTAGTGAATCGAATCATGTAATTTAATAAGGAGCGTCACAGCACAAATATTGTTGTCATTTGTATCCCCTCTTCTCCCTGTTTGTTCTCCTACTCCCAGACAGCTACCCCCAGTAACGTTATAACCCCACTTGGTTCCTGGCGTTTATGAATTTCTGATCGACTATCCTAGCGCCAAAGTGGTAACTAAACCCTTATTTTTATAGGAAGCCCACTTTCTACCACCAACATTGATTGAAAGTCACTAAAATTTGGCATTGTAGAAATATGTTTTACTTAATTTATATAATAAAAATATTACCCACAATGCTATCATGCTTTCAATAATACTTCCTGATATATAATTGTATAATCTCTTTATTTATATACTAATAATATAAATATAATTGTAATATTTTTACTTACGCCATTGTGGCAACACGATCTTCCAGTTTTCAAATAACAGTCTTCCTATGGAAATAAGACTTTACTCTCTCTAGATCCCACCAGTGATTTCAGAATATCTGTCCCTGAACATGCCAATAAAAAAAGAAAATGGTCACTTTATTCAAGTTTCTTTTATCCTAATCAGGAGGTTCCCCTAACGTGTGAATTAAATAAACAATCAGTACAAAATAGTCCAACATTTGAATCCCACCACTATTACGATGATGTAGGGATGAATGTCCTCTCTCTCTCTAAGATGACGTCACTGTCTTGTCGAGTCGAGCGTCCTGCGCTCAAGCGGCCGGACAGGCTTGTTTGATGATGTGGATAATCAAGTCCACGTGGGACACAACTTCAAACCAACCTAGATAGTTTATTTTTTTTTAATCTACATTTTTTCTGTGTGTGTTCTGCGCGTGTGTGTCACTTGTAAAAGCAGCATATGCTTGTTCGTCCTCTTTTGTGGACGAGTGGGGGGAAAAAAGCCCCAACTAAAACTGTTAGAAGTTGCCGAACAAGTTTTTAAAACACTGGTCTTTTTTTCCATCTATCGGTAAGTATATCTGTGACATAATTAAATGTATTACTTGTGATTAGAGATTTAAGTACACATTTGTGTAATTTCAGTGTTTCGAAAGTCTCACGAGGATCCTGATTGACCAGTTGGGCGCATGCGCATTTAATTTATTGTATTAATGTTGAGGGAAAGAGGAGTTTAGGAAGAAGGAGGATTCAAGTATTGGCGGATTCAACGGAAAGAAAAGAGGTTTGGGAGCTGAAGAAGGAGGCAAAGAACAGGGCGCATTGGTGGTCTTATGGTCACTGACAAAAGGAATGGGCCTGTCATAAGAAATAACACGTAGTATTAATAATATTAATAATAATTGTATCTATTTATGTATGCTATGTTTTATTTTATATATATTTTAATTTTTCTATTTAGAAGTTGAGTCATATAAAATCATGTAGATATACACATGATCCGAAAAGCATTAGCTCACTGGAGGATTATATTATTATTATTATTATTATTATTATTATTATTATTATTAGCACCGCGTCTTACTACCCGTTCGGGTTATACGCACATACGCTAAAATGGAGGACCTACAGTTTAACGTGGAATCCGAACCACGGGGGAGGCCTGGCATTCCCCACATTCACAAGATGTCTTGTCAGAGGTGTGGAGGATTATAAATTTTACACATTTACTAAGATACATTTTTTATGAATAATAATTTCAAATAAAAATTTAAGGTAATGCAGTTTCTTATGATAAATTTGAGTGAGTATTCTAGTTCAGTAGCTATTTTTGTGTAGGTGACCTGGCGGTCTAGGGGTAAGGTGTCAGACTTCTATGCTGGCGGCCGGGGTTCAATCCTAGGTCCCGGCAAAGATTTATCTGATTACCAAACCCTTCCTTCACCTCTGACAATACATCTTGTGAATGTGGGGAATGTCAGGCCTCCACCGTGGTTCGGATTCCACGTTAAACTGTAGGTCCTCCATTTTATCTCACAATCACCCTACCATTACACATTAGCGTAAGTGCGTGTAACCCGAACGGGTGGTAAGACGCGGTGCTAATAATAATAATAATAATAATATTTTTGTGTACCATATTCCAGAGCTCTTGCTGCACCTCTTATAATAAATTTACAACCAATCAAATTAATTTAGAACCAAGGAGACCAGGCATGAAATATTCTTCAGCTTTCAGAAGAATTCGCATTAGTTAACAACTTACCAAACACATTAATAAAGCCTGAACTTTGCCAATCTAAAAAAAAATACCTTTATAAAAAATTATTGGTTGAATCATATATTTTTTAAATACAAATATTTAATCAGACTATTAAATTTTCCTTAGAATCTTGAATCCAAATTCTAATCCTCGAATCTTTCAAAATATAGATCACTATAATTTTAATTAAAGTGAAAATATTTAAAAGTCTAATTTAAAAAATGAGTTGTTTCAAGTCTTGGTGCACATGACAAATGTCATTTTGTTTATCACATTTATTACGTTAGAAACAACAAAACGGACACATTTTATGTCAATGAAATTAATATAATTTTGTAATATTTTTTTTTGTAATTTTATTTTTTACAACTACACAAATCCATGCAATTCATTTTACCAATTGATTAAAATTGTTATTTGAAGTAACATTATTTATAAATATATTAATGATACTCTTTTCAAAAATTTTACAATTCTAGAATCTTTCAAATACCATGGGACTATACGAATTCTAAGAATCGAGGATTCCAACGTCCCATTTCTAGTTAAGTACCATTTAAATGACGGCTATAATTTCTGGTCCCCACCATTTATTTTAGAGTGAATATCCCTGAAAATACCGACAGAAAAAATGTGTCACTTTTAAACTACAGAGCTGACTTCAGCAAGAACCATTACATTAACGTAAGAATAAATAACTTCCTTAGCATCATCGTGCACGTGAGCTATACCTACTGAATGGTCACCACATATTGTTGAAGATAATGCCAACCCTTGAAAATAGAGGGTGTCATGTTGTCAGCACAACAGACCCACTGGCCATTATTTTCAGTTTTCTAGACCGAGGCCACTACTTTTCCATTCAAGTAGCTCCTCATTTGTCTTCAAGAGGTTGAGTTGAACCCGTTCCAAAACCACTGCTTCACAAATAAATCTGGAAGCACCGAGGATCAAACCAGAGAACTCTGGATCTGTAGCCAGATACACTGACCAAGGTGATAGAACCAGTACAATAAATTATTAATAATATATTAAACCAAATCTTCTCGTGTATACCAGCACCTAGCCTAGATGAAAAGTTAAAACCTTCATCAACTGGTCGCCAACTATTCTCATTCAAGGCTGGTACAAAGCCAAGAATTTAACATTGTCGACGAGCTATAAGAATTCTGTAGCTCTATACCGGAGGTTTTTTTTCTAACATGAGTTTTATTATATAAGGTAGCTTGGTAAAGTTCTCAGTCTATATTCGGACCTGTCATGCCGACAACGTGGGGGCGGAGAGTATATTATTTGTCATCTCTTTACAACCTGTCGGGAGTCTTAGATGTGGACCTCTTTTGTTACACTCCCAGGCCGAAAACACGAGACCCCAATAAGAGGAATTCATACTATTTGTGCCCAGTAGTGTGGAATAGTAATAATGATATTGCACGTCTGGGATACATTATTCGTACCACAGTAGTGGAAGGATTTGCCAGTACTAATGTACTATTACTCAGGGAATGTACTAATTGTACAACCTTTCCGTGGAGGTTTTTACCATGTTCCGATGATATTAGGTTATGGTGATAGTAAATATGAGGGGATGTAACCAGTAGAAATACTTTAAAACCTAACTTAAGCCTAACTAAATAAACCCTAGGGACTATTGGGGTAGTTCCCTTTTTGGGAAAAATTCTCAAGGTACCAGCCGGGAATCAAGCCTGGGACTCCTAGGCTCGTAGTCAGGTTCACTGGCCACAACAACACGGGGCTTGTTAGTAATGTGAAATGTAAAGTAACTTTAGGAGGACAGAATGTTTGTAGTTTCTTATAACAAGCTACGTTTTCGGCCAATATAAATAAAATATTGCTTCATTAGATACACTTAGTGTAATTTTCTACACATTGTAAGCTCAACATTTCTCGAATATTTGTCATGAGCATCGTGTAATTTGAACATAGCTTGTGAAATAAGAGAAGAAGTCACGTTAAAATTCTGCGATGCACAAGAAAAATATTCTAGAACTGTCAAGATTATTAGACGTGGAAAATTGAAACAAACCTGTCTACTGAAGCAAATATTCTATATAATTTTGGCCAATATTTTATTTTTATTATTATAAAACTTTGAAAATACTCTCTAACTAAAGGATTTAATAAGTCAAATTAATGATATTTTGAGGTCAAATAGCTTAATACCATTTTTAAAAATGAGAAAAAATTTACTAAAATCTGCGAATATGATCAAAATTTAAACGAGATTATATATTTTAAGGGGGAAAAAAATATAAGGCCTTAAATAAGGAAGTAAAAATATTCTTTTATTAATCAAGTCAACTTTAAAATGCAAGCGAGTATATCAGTGTTTGCATGGGACGGAAGTTAGGCTAGTCAAATAGTCGTCTTAATAGTAACATTCACAATACAAAAATACTGTACTGTAAGCGCGTTCTAGTCAATTACTTGAATGCAAATTCCCAATTAAGTTTAATCAGGGAATGTGGATCCATACTACAATTTTGGAAGGTGGAAATATTTTATAAAATACAAACGCATTTTTTTAGGTCAATATTGATAACATTTTACTTTGTTATCAGTGTTATTTGAAAGGTATTGATAATATCTATTAAAATAGCTGCGCTCCACACGAATTGACGTATCAATAATATAAAGTATATCTAGTACCTTTTATAGTAAACACTCCGATGGCTGGATTGTCTAGGGAGTCACTCACACAATAGAAGGGGAGATCAAGGTTCGATTCCTGGTCGGAAGTACTGTCGGTGATTTTTATTAAGATAGTTTTTAATACTCTCTATTCACGCAAATGAGTGTACATTTCCTCTAAATTAAACCTTACTCATCCCTGACCCATTAGCTTAATTAGTACATAAGCTTATATCCCGAACGGCTAATAAATATCGTGACTAAAATAAACACTTTTATAACAGCCAGTATGGCCTTTCATATGAAAATAGAACTATAGACGCTTATCTCTTTGACACCAGATTTTTTTTAGCACTGCGTCTTACTGCCCATTCGGATTATACGCCTATGTACTAGTTACGCTAATGGTCTAAGGATGAGTAAGGTTGAAATTTAGAGGAAGTGCACCTGTATTTGAATAAAGGGTAAGGGGAAGAACTATTTGGGGGAAAAAACTCAGCACACCTGACCTAGATTCGAACCTCGATCTCTCCTTCATCAGCAGTTTGGTTTATTGTGAGTGTGACTAAAGTATCCCCGTGAATTCTTTGGTGCTGACTGACAGCTGACCGCTTTGAAAAGCTACCAGACCAAATTATGTATCCCTACGCCGAGCCATATGATCTGAAAAAAACATGTGTTTAGCAGCTGTCACTTCTGACGGTCAAAATTTAGGTATTTACCTAAATGTTTACTGTCAGAAGTCAGCTGTGATCTGTCAGTCAGCACCAAAGAAGCCATGGGGCTACTGTACCTTAGAACTTGTGGCCACCGCAGCGGGTAGTTTCTTGGTGGAACGGGGTGACGTCACTTAGTTTCGGCTACATGGTCCCTGATGTAGAGTGGATGGCTCTAGGTATGTCTAGGATATTGTAGCGGAGACTGGAGACTGGCCTGGTCTTGGGTTACAAACAAGAGCCCGCTGTCAGCCTGTCATTCCAAGTCGCGCGTCACCTGCCATTCTGTCATGTGTCACTTCCCCCCTCCCTCTTCACTAGACAAACACACACATAAAAAGAGCGTGTGGAGGTTATCAAGAGACAATCTCTACCTAAGATTCAAACAGACTACAAAGACCTTTTAACTTTATCATCTCATATTTTGAGATAAACCATCTGATTTATATGTATTTAATTAATAATAATGAAAAAAATAACAAATTTGTTAACAAAAAATCTGGGTAATACTTTACGTACGGTGTTTCTACAGCGTAATTTTCATAAAAAGAACCTTATATGACCGCTAGTAAAGTTATTAGATCTATTTTCACGTATTCATACGTCAGGTCATGGAATATGTAACTGTCACTTTTGTTAGATATTATCAATATCTATATAATAATAATAATAATAATAATAATAGTGAAATGATTTCAACGTTGACCACAAAATAATGTTTGTTCTTTCTAAAAGTTTATTTTTACCAAAATTTTACTTACTATAGACTATACGTAATGACCAATAAACTAATTTTATACAGGAATATACCACAAAATTTGTATAATACATATGTTCACTAAATGTATAACAAATATATATTTTAAATAGATCCATTGATCATGATTTAAACTATTCTTTAGTGAGGTGGATCTCAAAAGAGGGTGCTGGGGCACCTTAAGGTGGGAGTGTAGGATACATGGAAAAAGGTCAGAATTTTTTTTGAAGTTTTTGTATTAAAACTTTTTTTTTGGCAAAATAAAACTAATATTTCTCCATTAGAAACATAGAGTTTAATTTTCTTCACATGATCATATCAACAATTGGAGGCAACATGTAGGATGCGACATGTTTACTCAATGTTGTATGTCGTGAGAACACATCTCCTTGCGATTTCTGTAGCTTGCTACAAAACATCTACACCAAAGCAACAAAATTGCCTCTGTTTCCAAGACTACATAGATGTCATCTCGAGAACGACGATAGCGGCCGCGGTTTATCTTATTCTTGCCGAAGAGATACGTATTTGGAGGAGACGAAGAAGGTGATGGAACGGACAAGTGTTTGTAGGACGAAATTTATCCCAACAAGATTTAGTATCACAGCTACATTAGCCCCGTGGCTTCTCTAGTGATGACTGACAGCTCACAGCTGACTTCTGACAACTGCTAATAACATGTTTTTGCAGATCATATGGTTCGGCGTAGGGATAGATAATTTGGTCTGGTAACTTTTCAAAGTCGTCAGCTGTCAGCTATCAGTCAGCATCAAAGAAGCCGTTAGGCTACTGTATATACCTAAATGATGACTGTCAGAAGTCATCTGTGAGCTGTCAGTCAGCCCCAAAGAAGCCACGGGACTACTGTAGTTACAATTGTCCAGTAGTAATTTTTGTTCGCGATGAAATTGGGTACGAAGATTATTTTTCTTCTTCTTAAATTTGGGACGTCACATTCATTTTAATAATGCTTATTTATTTATTGAATTAATTATCTTTAATACTATAGTAAAATACTACATTAAATATAACTTTCTCTCAATAATTCACATAAAATCTTTATTCAACATGAACATCACTCAAGCTACGATTAATATGCAGCCATAGAAACAAGTTGAAACACATTCGACTTTTACTTTTACACTATAAAAATATTTAGAAAGGGATTTATTGACCAAATGATTGTAATATTTTATTATAATCTAATAAATTGAGTTATGACAACATGCAATTCAATTACTTCATGTTTGTTCATATGGATACCAATTTGAAATATACTATTCATAGCTCTCCCCCAATTTTTGAACAGTATCCATCTTTTTGTTGTTTTTATAAGCAATTAATCTGTGATCCCAAAGTATGTCGTGACCCCTATACTCTTCAATAAGCTTCAGTTGTTTTTTTAATTTGACCAATCCATCTCAAAACACCGAAACTATGCAGTAGAAAAAATAAATAGTGGCACGGATTACAACGAACAATACGATAAGTCACACTGTTTTGTTGCCCCTGAACTCATTGCCGGCGGCAATGGAGGAAACACGTGGAAACAAGCAACTCTTGTAGCAAGGTAGCATGCGGCAGAGCAAACACGTGGAAACAAGCAACTTTTGTAGCAAGGTTGCATGCGGCAGAAGAAACACGTGGAAACAAGCAACTTTTGTAGAAAGGTGGCATGCGGCAGACGAAATACGTGGCAGGAAGCAACTTTTGTAAAAAAGGTAGCATGAGGCAGAGGAAACACGTAGAAACAAGCAACTTTTGTAGCAAGGTTGCATGCGGCAGAGCAAACACGTAGAAACAAGCAACCTTTGTAGAAAGGTAGCATGCGGCAGAGCAAACACGTGGAAACAAGCAACTTTTGTAGCAAGGTTGCATGCGGCAGAGCAAACACGTAGAAACAAGCAACCTTTGTAGAAAGGTGGCATGCGGCAGAGGAAACACGTAGAAACAAGCAACTTTTGTAGAAAGGTGGCATGCGGCAGACGAAATACGTGGCAGGAAGCAACTTTTGTAAAAAGGTAGCATGCGGCAAAGGAAACACGTAGAAACAAGCAACTTTTGTAGAAAGGTGGCATGCAGCAGAGGAAACACGTAGAAACAAGCAACTTTTGTAGTAAGGTGGCATGCGGCAGAGGAAACACGTAGAAACAAGCAACTTTTGTAGCAAGGCCGCATGTGGCAGAGGAAATACGTGAAAACAAGCAATTTTTGTACAAGGTGGCATGCGGCAGAGGAAACACGTGGAAACAAGCAACTTTTGTAGCAAGGTTGCATGCGGCAGAGGAAACACGTGGAAACAAGCAACTTTTGTAGAAAGGTAGCAAGCGGCAGAGCAAACACGTAGAAACAAGCAACTTTTGTAGAAAGGTTGCATGCGGCATAGCAAACACGTGGAAACAATCAACTTTTGTAGAAAGGTAGCAAGTGGCAGAGGAAACACGTAGAAACAAGCAACTTTTGTAGAAAGGTTGCATGCGGCAGAGCAAACACGTAGAAACAAGCAACCTTTGTAGAAAGGTGGCATGCGGCAGAGGAAACACGTAGAAACAAAGCGGCAGACGAAATACGTGGCAGGAAGCAACTTTTGAAGAAAGGTAGCATGCGGCAGAGGAAACACGTAGAAACAAGCAACTTTTGAAGAAAGGTGGCATGCGGCAGAGCAAACAGAAGTCAATACGCTACATTATCGCATGCTACATATTGCGTCTTGTTGACCCAGTGCAAGGCTGCCTTGCAGTGTCCTGAAATTTAATGACAAGTTTTTCTCTTAATTATAAAAGTTTCTCATCTAATGCTGCTATGCTCATGACAGATATTCAACAACTATGGATATCACCACGTGAAGAAAATTAAACTCTGTTTTTACTGAAGCAATATTATATTTATTTGGGCCAAACAAATGTTTTCCTCTAAGAATTGCAAAAACACTTGACTTTTCCTTGCGTCCATAACAATTCTACCTTATGATCTACTAGGGAGAGGGGGAACATTTATATTACAAGTAGCGCACCAATTTTCTTTTTGGTTTAGTTAATACTGATTGTTATTTAAGTTGGCTACAATTTTAACCACTAAAGAGCATTTTTATTTGAGCCTTTACCTAGGGTTTCCTTAGCTTGAACCTAATTAACAGTGACGTGTCGTGGAGGGTTGCCTGGACAAGCAGAGCTTTATTTTTTTGAATTCACGGACACATAAAACGTCAAAATACTTCATAATCTCAAGGGCAACATTTTTCACACTTATAATACTTTCTCTTAATGAGGATGTAAAAAAATATGATAAAATAAATGTAGACATAAAAACTTACTGCAAAAAGTTTTAAAAATGAGTTTATATACTGTGTTTGTGTATTTATATATATATTTTTTGAACCGAGCCAACCATGGGGCGGTTCCTTTGACCAGCACCTATGAGAATGACCTTCATACACTGTTGTAAACAAATATAAGAACAGATAGTGTATTTTTGTGCGTCTCCTTTCTCTTCTCTCCCCATTTTCAAAACTTTTCTAAACAGGGAAAATTGGAAATTTTTTCTCCATTTCTTTTATGCTTGTGCTTTTTTTTTTCCAAAGCATTGTCAATGTTAGTAGAAGCTCAAACAATACAGTAGTGGAGACCAGTCAGTGTATTTTAAAGTGAGACAGGATGATTGTTAGGGTTAAGAGGGGGAAGAGAAACGCATTATGGGTAGAAAATTAGTTGGTTATTGTCCCGCTGTAGCCGACAAGTTTTTTTTTTAAACTCATCTTCAGAATTTGTGTATAGCTTGGAGATTAGGAAGACCACACCAGTAAGGAGACAAAACAAACCACTTCTGGGCCCTCTGTAAGCTGAAAGCGCTGAAACCGGAACAATACTGGACAAGTTGAGGATATCGTAGGGGTGATTTGAGCTCGATTCTGGGTGGAGACATCTAGTAAGAATATCTTCGTTTTTAAATTATTCTAATGTCCATGGTGCGTATAGACACATACGTTAGGGTTTTTGTAAAAAATAATGTTTTAGAACCATATATATGTGTATATATATATATATGTGTATATATATATATATATGTATATACAGTAGCCCCATGGATTCTTTGGTGCAGAGTGACAGCGCACAGCTGACGGCTTTGAAAAGTTACCAGACCAAATTATGTATCCTTACGCCGAACCACATGATCTTCTAAAACAGGTATATACCTAAATGTTGATTGTCAGAAGTCAGCTGTTAGCTGTCAGTGAGCACCAAAGAAGCCACGTGGCTACTGTATATATATACATATATTGTTTCCGTTAACAATTATAATGTTTTTCTATATTGTCACCATCTTCAGTGGCCCAATAGTGTAAGACGTAATTCTCATGTTAGGAATGGCCTGCTGAAGAGCGGGCGATTTGGTTTAGAATCCTAGTCGGGTCTACCAAGAGTGGTTTTTTAGGGGTTTTTTTTCTTACATTTTTTCCCACATTCCTTCCACCCATATTCGGGAAGATTAGCTCTAATATAGTTCCTTCTTCATCCCAGCCATATTAGAGTAATTAACAAATATGTTTACGATACAAACAGGTAATATGAAGTAGTTGGTAACAGGTGTGTATATATTATTGGTATAATTTTTGTGTGTTGATAGTAGCTATAAGGGTAAATGACCTATGAATACGTAAGAGTATATGTGGTGTTTTTTCGAGCTTTCAAATAAAGTTCTTCGTATGAAATGTGGACCATATCATTCCCTCAGAGTCCTTAATCACCTTTGACAAGTATATCATGATTAGAGTCCCTGGTTAGTGCACTGAGGGTGATTTTACTCGTAAACATGCAAATTATATGTCTATAGAAACTACTTGGAGTGGTCCTCCTTACAATTTTTTGAAAATTATATTATTTCTATAGACTATTTGGATTAGTCTTCCCTATTTTTTTAAAAAAATTGTATGCATCTAGAAGTATTTAGACTTTGATTTAAGGCCATCATTCAGCTTCATATTCGATAACATCAAAGGATTTTAAATTTATATGGGAGGGGTGGTGGACAAATTTATTCTATGGGGATGAATTCCTTCTTGCCCTCTCCGGTCCCACCACCCACGCAAACATGTGAGTTCTCCAATGTAATATAGGTGCTATCTTCCCCGTTTATATTATTTGGATTAAATCTTTAATAACCTTGATGTTGACGGTATGGACGAAAAAAATAAGTAAAAAAAACCCACCACGCCTTTCACACTAACTATAGCAGATGAACTCGCGAATGAAG
>CABFVX010005771.1:13617-47033 GCA_902151425.1 Timema shepardi
TATATATATATATATATATATATATATATATATATATAGAGAGAGAGAGAGAGAAAGAAAGAGAGAGAGAGAAATAATATTTTATAAGTATAACTTATATATAATAATGCAGAAACACGCAATGACCCATATATTTTATTTGTATTTATTTATCTATCAATATATATACGCTTAAGTACTAGCTATGTTAATGTGTTAGGAATTGGGAAGGTTGCATTTAGAGGAAGTGAAGCCGTGTTTGCGTGGAGGGAGAGTGGAAAACCCTTTAGGTAAAAAAAAAATTTTTTAAATATAATATAGTTAAATATATTATATATTTAAAGAGATTTGTATTATATTTAAAGATATAATTATAATATGTGAATAACGTTGCCTCTTCTTTTTACCACTGCCCTAGCAACGGTTTAATCCACCACCAAGAAGTATTCTTGTATCAAGATCTGCCCGGTTTCCAATGTCACTCTTGTGGTCCACTCTTCTCCAGATGGCTTATCACTCCGTTCTGTCTCTAGACAGTACAGCACACAACATGGAGCGATATAGAGCCGCGGTCAGAAGAGGTCGAGGAATGTCAACATTCCGGAGATGATCTTTTCAGCGGTATAATTGGAGCCAGATTCATGGCGGCCCAAACACCCGAGGACTGTTTCACATTACCCCCCTTCATTACTAGATGAGGAGTGAGGGTGGTTAAAAGAGGGGGAGGGGGTAATTATTCCTAGCTACTCTAGAAGCAGGCTACTAGGCAGTACAGGATTTGAAATGGTCTTTTGTCAGGGGAAAGATAGTTAATGACAGGGATTTTCAAAGTTTGGGTAATGGAGTATCACAAAATATAGTCTAGGCACCGTAAGGGGGGCAACCAGGGGACCTGGGAGCGAGGGTAGGAGAGTTTTTTGGTAAAATAAATCAGGAAAAAGCATCGTTTTTAAGCAATTATATTTGAATCGATAATTTTTTAATATTAGGACCTACTGTAAATAAGGATATGCCTAAAAATTAATTTGTTAAATGAAATATTAAAAATATATAAATATATCTGCAGTGAGTTGGTAGGTAATGTTTTGCACACCTCATATTTGCATAAGCATGTTAATTTATAAATGTTTGCACAAATTATTATTTAAAAATTATATCGCTACATTTAATTAGTATCAATAATAATTCAGTGAACGTATTCATATTTGTATTGTCTTTATAGTGGGCTCTAACATAACTAACATAAAAAAAACTAGCTAGTGTACCCATTCTTCAGTTTATCGAAAACCTGACGCGCGTGAAGCGCTCGAAACTAAACACTTCAAACTATGAAAAGTATTGGTGTTAGAGGAATGAGTCTTGTATCAAAATAAAGTTCAGTTCATGATGATAATTTCGTACACTTATACTACCCATCTATTTCAATTAGGAAAAAACTTTTACAAAGAGTGAAAATATGTTTTTAATAACATTCTCATTATAGTTCTTTCATTAGAAAACAATTTTTTCAAAGCAAACCAATTCAAATATGGGAATTTTAATAATATATTAATGTAATTTAAGGTTTTTATAAGAAATTCTGAAAACACTACTGTGATTGTTCAAGTAGTTTACGAGAAACGGTGAGCTATGTTTTCGAATATTTGATTGCGGTAAACATGATGCCGCCCGGATTTTCCCTGCAAGAACTTACCAAGTCCTCACGAGTCGCGCCACCAGTACTGGCTACGTCACTCCGCTGCTTTATGTGATTATTCGAATGGGGACAGAATGAAGATATAATTTCACAGGTACAGTTTTAACAAGATATACTTACCCATTACACTACTAACCACTTAACCACAAGGCATGTGACTTATTCCCTTAAAAAACTTGAATTCCTATTTTAGAAAAGAAACTATGCGGAGAGTTTTATAACTAGAAACCAAACAGGCAAGGGGTTGACATTCCTATTATTATTTTAAATGGGTGTTACGTTGTAGACACAGCCAGCCCTTACAAAGCCCGAACGTCAGTTTGACTATGTATACCGCTACCGGCCAGCGTTTGGTATTACCATCACAATGGAGGATGAGCAGGGGATTATATCGTCTCTGATACGTAGTAGCCTACATGGACCTGCAGTATCCTAGTCTTCCCTGTCATTCACACGTCACAGGATAACAAAACACACACTTTGAAATTGTTCACAAACCGAGTTGAGATGCATTTGATAAGATCTCTAGAATTTAAAATAAAATAATATTCAAGATAGATTTTAGTGGTTTTATTTTAGAGAGGTTTTTTTTTTTTACATATTGATCATTGTGTGGAGTTAGTAGTAGGTGAAATCGGTAGATGAGGAGACATTAAATATAAATTCAAGATTTGTATTAATAGTATTAGTATTTTTGTTCTTTAACTATATATTACGTCTTATGAACATAAAAGATGCCTTACATGGCTGTAGGAATTTTTTGTTTTCATATTTTATTTCAACAAATTCAAAATATATTTTAACTGTTAGATTTTAACGGAACGTACCTAACCAAAGTAACCTAGTCCGTTCACCGTAGGAATTGTTTTGTGAAAGGCCTTTTTCCCTACCAGAAATCTATTATATAGTAGGATATTGGTAGGAAAAAAGACCTTTCAGAGAGTAGAGCCTACCGTGAATGGAGTATATATAGCTGATAATAAATTTTATATCAATGAAATAACTACTAAACGATTGATCTGTATTTTAAAAAAAGCTCCAAAGATCCGACACCTTAGCCTAGTCAGTAAAGTGTCTCGGGTTCGATTCCAGATATAGTCAAAATATTTATAATTTCACAGTGATGAACTAACATCTTGGTACTGTGTCTGATCTAGATTTAAGTTTTTTATTTTCTACTAACGGTGATATCAACGAAAATTTATGAATACCTGTCATGAGCATGGCGGCATTCGATTAAAAATGTTTTAAATGAATAGAAAAAGCTGTCACTAAATTCCAGGACACCTATGACAGATATTCGACAACTGTTGATATCAAAATGTGAAAAAAATTAAACTCTTATGTTTTTACTGGAGATAAGGCCACTTCAAAATAAAATAAATCTGAGTAATTTGTTTAAATGTTTTACTTACTTTCAATATTTAAGTTCTCTCACATAAAACTGCATGCCCTTATTAAACTGAATGCCTTTGCTACATTTATTTTATATAATTAATTGTTAGTGAGGGGTATAACTTCAAAAGATGTCAATAGCTTGATTTGACTGAACTGAGCTTAATGACTAATACTTATCAATCCGTTTTGGAATTGTGGTAATCTATTCTAATCTAAGAATAACATTTTTGAATAAATTATTCAGAGATACTGTTCCAGACCCCCATTATTTGGCTTCCTTACCCCTGTGTCTAAAGGTGTGTACTGGGGTAAGAAGGAGCTACTGGCAACATAGACGAACCCGCTTTGCAAAATTCCTTATATTTAAGGGAAGAAAGATTGACAGCATGAAATAAAGTAAATGGCAATGCTGTTTCCAACTGGTACCACATACTGTTCCCTAAGAGATGATTTTCACTGTATTTTGTTTCTACAGATGGCTTCCCTGACTAATTCATCAAGAAAACAGAGCGCTTTGGAACAGCTGGAAAATATTATTACTTTAAATATTGATAAACTATAACTAGATACATTTTTATTATTTTATCGGCAACAATTTTATGTCTTGCCCTGATTTCGGTAGGAAGCCCGTTTTTAAGGCCTTATTTCGTGGCAGATTCCTACTGTATAGTGGTATTTTGCTAGGGTAAAAGGAAGGGTCTCAGTAGTGGGCAGTCCTTGAGCCCTTCTTTGCTACCAAAATACTTCTATAACTTACCCTAGGATTCTCGTTGAAATAAGGCCTTCAAAACCGGACTTCCTAGTCCTAGCTGACAGCTTAGAAAAGTTACTAGACCAAATCATGTATCCCTACGCCGAACCATATGATCTGCAAAAACATGTGTTTAACACCTGTCACTACTGACGGTCAAAATTTAGGTATATACCTAAATGTTGAATGCTAGAAGTCAGCACCAAAGAAGCCATGGGCCTACTGTACAGAACATTATTGTAAATTAGCAGAGGAACAAGAGGCTAAATGGATTAATGGGTTTTTGCACATGATTTTTGTAGGAAGAACCATATCTGGTAATTACTTAAGTTAATAAAACAATTTTAATATGTTTATACATCAAGTAGTGCTATATTAATTTGTTACTTTTGATAGAGATTCAATACCTATAAAATAAAACAAATAATGTTGTAGAATGTTATCAATGTTGGCCGCAAATAACTATTTTTGTATTTTCTAAGCCGTACTTCCAACCAAATTCAAGCTAAAACCCATGCACTCTTAGAACAACACTGCCACAACTCCAAAAAGGTAGTTTTGAGATAAATCGATTTGAAACTTTTAAGACAATTTATTTAGTTGTTCTTTAAAGGTAATGAGCTGAAATTTATAGGATTAGTAGGTCACTATGAACAAAAAGAGAAGGTATATTAATACATTCATATAATATTTTAGGAATGAAGGTTTTAAGATTATTGCTGCTTGCTATACTACTGACAGAATGCAACGCTGCCTCAACACTAAATATGGCAGTATTGATTTAACATTTAGAACAGTGTAGTGCCACAATATGATAAACACAGTCAATACAACGTAACATTGCCACAACTCTAAATGTGGCGGTGTTTGTTTGGGTAACAGCAATACAACATCACTTATTATTGATAAAAGACAGCCATAATAACAAGTGTGGCAGTCTTGTTTTGAAGGATATTTGAATGTGTCTTAACTGCAACAAAGCCATCACACTTTTAAATCATGACCTCGAGTGTAATAGAGATAGTGGCACTGTTGCATATTAAGAAGCTTTCTTTTCTCCTAGCCATTATGGCCATAACTCAAAACAGCGCATTTTTTTAGTTGTGGCAGTGTTGTTCTAGGTGTGCTATTTATTAACACGAGCTTTGAAGAACTTTAAAGATGGTAAGAAAAGCTACTTAAGATAAGACAACATTGACAAACATCCACTATTATTGGCCTCCAGTTGTCGAAATTGACACCATCGGTCTTCTTGACAACAGTGTCGTGTCTAAAAGTGATTCCAGGATAAGCAGAACATGCTTAAAACTACGGGCGTACCTGTTATATGTTCTTCCTAAATCACTCCTCATTTGGCCAATCGTTCATACATAGGCTCTGCACTGCATACCTCCCAATTGGAATATACACTAGCCTCGTGGCTTCTTTGGTGCTGACTGACAGCTTTAAAAAGTTACCAGACCAAATTACGTATCTCTACGCCGAACCAGATGATCTGCAAAAACAAGTGTTTAACACCTTTCACTTTTGACAATCAACATTTAGGTATATACCTAAATTTTGACTGTCGGAAGTCAGTTGTGAGCTGTCAGTCAGCACCAAAGAAGCCATGGGGCTACTGTACATTCTTTGACAGTTGGCAAATGAGTGTTATACTTAATGATGAGAGCATATCCGAGGTACAGTTTAAACTAACTCTGCTTACTCTGGAAACACTCCACGACACGACACTTGCTGCTACAATCCAATTTTCTTGAGAAGAGCTAGTAGGAAAATACAAACATATATTATATTTTCAGTCAAAATTGATAACATTTTAATATATTATTAATGCTATTTTATAGGTATTGATAATATATATCAAAAGTCACAGTTGCCGATCACATGTCTTGACTTATGAATATATTAACGGAGTTTTAATAGCTTTTATAAATATCAGATATTGTACTTACACCAAATTCCTACTTACTATGCAGTCACTTTCCCAATATATACTTCTTAGGATTAAAATTTAATTCATAGTCTTGGTGATAAATGTTCAAAGTAAAACTTTTTGGAGTGTTTGGAAATACAACCTAGAGTTTATTTGGAGTACATTGAAAACTAAGTTCCGACTTCTTAATAAACTCCATCGCGTCAATCTCCTGTTTTTAATAGGATATTTAAAATGAATTATAAAATAAAATACCGACCATTTAATCACACGAATTTCAAACTAACGTAGGAGAGTAGAGAATGTAAGCTAAGATAAGTGTTTTTGCAGTTTTTTTAATATCAAAACTATGTTTCTTCTGAAACAATATTTTATCTATTTTGGCTAAAAAAACAAAATACACCCGGTAAAAAAATTGTCCGTTTTATTTTTCGAGTCTCTTACATTACCACCAGTCCTACTTACTATGTGTCTAATAATTTTACAGCCGTATACATATAGTCTGCTTTAATATTATCTACCTCAGTTAAAACTGGAATCAAACCGAGGTCTCATGAACTCACGGTAGGCTATTATAGTCACTTAGTCAAAGGGGACGTGCTTTCCAACGCTAACTTAAAACCACTGATTATCAACATTTTTTATTTTCTAGTTGATGAACATATATTTTTGACTATTCTCCTGATGGATGTTATCAAATTATAACACTCTGTCTTGGCACAATCTAATTCACTCGCTTTACATTAACGGGTTATTTCAAATCTCCTCACAAAGACCAACGAAGCTGTCTGCTTGCTTCTGACCCGCCTCGGTGGCGTAGTTGGCTAACGCGCTTGTCGTGTTGAGCTCGACTGCTGAGGATGGGGAGATCGAGGTTCGAATCTTGGTTGGGCGAACTGGGGTTGGTTTTTCCTAAATGGTTTTCCACTCTCCCTCCACACAAATGCGGGTTCACTTCCTCTAATTCAACCTTCTCAATTCCTATTCCATTAGCGTAATTAGTACTTAAAGCGTATAACCCGAGTGGGTAGTAAGACGTGGTGCTAAATAATAATAATAATGCTAGCTTCTGGCCCATGGCTGTATAGTACATGCGTTATCAAATGCGCATGCGCACTGTTTTGAAATGATTGGTTCTCCTGTGCCGAACATCTCAGGCAGAGCGGACAAAGTAGAGATGAGTTTAACTTCAGCGGAACAGCTCACGCCGCTTGGGCGAAAATCTTGTGATTGGCTTAAGAGCTCGTCACGTGGCCCTGATTCTGTTCAGCTCTAGTTTTCCAGTGAACGTGTGAATCCACAGTAACTTAGGTAGGTATTACAGATTGCGCTAGGTGTCATGTCGTGGTGATGTTTTATATAACTTATTCAACTAGGAAAACAGTGAAATTTAGACCAGTGAAAATGTTTCACCGTTGTACAAAAATCAATGGTACGGTGGACAGCAGAGATTTTCTCTCTTTTTTATTTTTAAAAAGAAACATTTTTAAAAATATTCATAAGATTTGTGAAACGAAATAATATACTTTGTACAGAAACACTCCATCAAAGAGGAGAAATGAAATCACTGTTACAGAAATGTTGAGAAAAGAGGAGTATCTCTGTCCACCAAAGAGCATAACAATTAATTTCAATTTTCAACGACCTTCATAAAACAAATATAGGTCAATAGGTTTACCTATAGCTCAGAAATTATTGGCTTGGTAAAAATATATTACAAATAAAATATTTTTAACTATAATAGTGATTTGCAAAACTCTTCCTTCACCTCTGACAAGACTTGTATTATACACAACTTGTGAATGTGGGGAATGCCAGGCCTCCGCCATGGTTCGGATTCCACGTTAAACTGTAGGCCCTCCATTTCATCTCCCAATCACCCTACCAGTACACATGAGCGTAAGTGAGTATAACCCGAACGGGTAGTAAGACGCGGTGCTAATAATAATAATAATAATAATAATAATAATAATAATAATAATAATAATGTAATAGGGCTACAGATTTACACTGTCAATAACATATCTTAAATTAGGCGTATGTAAATTATCCTCATTTCATAGGAACAGTTGATTTGTTTATAATGCTAAGCCATGTAAAGATTTAAAAAACAATCAAAATTGATAAAGCATATCTGGAGAATTCTATTTTTTCTCTGTTTTAGCCCTTCATTAAACTACACTTAATTTTAGGGTTAAATATCTAAATACAAAAATCACCTTGGGAGAACCTTAATGATACTTATCACGTTTTAACTCGACCATTAAATCTGTTTTGGATCTAGGCTGCAGGGATACAAATAAACAGATATACGCATGGACATAAAGAAGGTATGGTGAAAACTACTCCTTTGGTTTCAAGGGGTCATGGAAGGTCGATATTTATCAAAATCTCAAGTTCTCATTTTTTTATAATCACAATACTTCTCTCTCCGAGTGGACAAGAGAGTAAAAATACAACAAAGTTTGAAGGAATAAATGTTTGTTTATGTAAAAAAAAAGATCAAAATTTCGCTGTTGATAAGTGCAGAGTGCAGAAAAACGTAATTGGAAGCTATTTCTGATTCGAGCCTAATCATGTATCTAATAACACAGTAAAGTGACCGTGAGATAGTCTCTTAAATAATATTCTAGTTGAAGTGGCGTGCCGTGGAGTATTGCCAGGGTAGGCAGAGTTAGTCAAAACTCTAACTGTGATATGTTCTCACTCATTATAACATTCATTGATCAACAGAATTACAATCTCATATGAGGCATACAGACAGAGTAGCTCATACGTATGTTTGGTCAAATACAAGGAAATTGGTAAGAACATATCGCAGGCACAGTTTTAACAAGCTCTGCTTAATCTGGATACACTTCAAGAAACGACACTGTGTAGATGATACTTATGGCTACCTAAACCAGTGTACATTTATTTAGTTTTGCAGTGATCTAGTAATAAAACTCATAAAAAACATTTATTGACTTTAAATACGATAAGAGAAGTTTATATTATTATTATTATTAGCACCGCGTCTTACTACCCATTCGGCTTATACGCACTTACGCTAATGTGTAATGGTAGGGTGATTGTGAGATGAAATGGAGGACCTACAGTTTAACGTGGAATCCGAACCACGGTGAAGGCCTGGCATTCCCCACATTCACAAGATGTCTTGTCAGAGGTGAAGGAGGGGTTTGGTAATCAGATAAATCTGTGCCGGGACCGAGGATTGAACCCCGGCCGCCAGCACAGAAGTCTGACACCCCTAGACCGCCAGGTCACCTTTATCTTAATAAAAATCCTACTACTGTAAATACAAATATTTTAATAGGTTGATTTGAACTGGTGCATTTATAAGAGACTCAATCGATAATATTAATAAAAATAAGTATTTATTAACATATGGGCCTATAATAGTGTTGCCATTTAAGATAATAGATTGATAAATTTACCCTCCACGCAAATGCGGGTATACTTCCTCTAAATTAAACCTTCCAAAACCATATTACATTTGTGTAATTCATATATATGTGTATAGCCCGAACGGGTAGAAAGACACGGTTTTTAATAATTATATTAATAATAGAGCTATTGGCACTTAAGATACTCAACGATGGTTTTCCATTAGCTATTGTCATAACATCATATAAAGCCTGATACAGTTTCTTAAGATGGAAGTGTAGGTAGCCCAAACTAAAAGCAGTATTTTTTCAGTTTTTATATCAAAACAATTTTTTGGTCAAAATAAATCAAATATTACTTAGTAGAAACATATAGTTTAGTTTTATTCGTATGGTGAATATCTGTCAAGGATGTCCTGGAATTTAATGACAACTATTTCTCTTAATTTAAAAAGTTTCTTATCTAATGCCAAGCACGGATTCAGGGGAAGGGGGTCAAAGGGTCAGTTGAACCCCCCCCCAAAGAAAATTAATACAAAACGCAAAATGAAAGCTAAAATTTTAGAAAGAAAATACATCATAGATAAATCATACAATTTTTGTTAATCTTTTTACGTGCAGACACCTCTTAAGCCGGGTCCACACGTGCGTTATTGGTCCACGTTTATTCAATGCTCGAGACGAGTCACGCAAGTGTGGAAAAAATATTCGTTTTTATGTACTGATATATTTTTTCGTGCATAGCGAGTAACGAAAATTGTTTCGCATAGAGACGGTGAACTACCATACATCAAAGAAGACTAATAATCGCCTGAGAGCAGTTCACCCCCGAATACTGAATATAGAGTATGTGTGGACAGCAGGAGTGACGGAGCTGTGGGGGGCTCTGCCCCCCTGGAAATAATTTACCCCTCCTTAGAATAAATTCACCCCCTAAATATATTTATTTCAAATCCTCTAATATTATCGAGTATGAAGCTGAAAGATGGATTTAAATCAAACTCAAAATGACTTCTATATGTATTCTATTGTCAACATTTTGCCGGAGAAGACCGCTTCAAATAACTACTAGACTAGAGGCATCTAACTAGCAGAAAAAGTCAGAGGCAAAAATCTCCCAATAACTTCTAAGGTCATCTAAATTTCATAGATGTCTGTCTAGGGGAGGAAAACTCCAAATAGCTTCTAGACGTATGTCATTTTGAATAATTTTCAAGCGAGGACCACCCCAATAGCCTATTTTATGAAATAATTCAAATTTTGTTGGTGGAAGACCACTTCAAAGATTATCTTCTAGAGGTATCTAATTATGTAAGAAATTAAGGTGAGAATCACTCTAAATAGATTCGAGTGGGCATCCAAATTTCAAAAATTTCTGGGGGAGGAACACTTTAAATGGCTTATAAAAAAATCTAATTTAAAAAAATCAAGGCGAAGACTATTCATAGCTTCTAGAGTGAACCCTTTTTCAAAAAATTTGAGAGGATGGCTACGGTTTAAAACATACATAATATCAAATGTGAATGAGAAACATTAAATGGCTTTAGACAAAAATCTAACTTTTTAAGTAATTATGTAATTTATAATTATTACCCCCCTCCCCCTATGAAAATGATCTGGATCCACCTTTGTCTAATGCCGTCTATGCTCATGACAGATATTAAACAACTGTTGATATCATCATGTGAAAAAAAATGAGAATAAACGTATCTATCCAAACAATATTTTATTTATGTGATAATAATAACAATTATTTATTATTCTATTATTATTTAGCACCGCATATTACTACCCGTTCGGGTTATACGCTTTAAGTACTAATTACGCTAATGGATTAGGAATTGGGAAGGATGAATTAAAGGAAGTGAACCCGTATTTGCGTGGAGGGGGAGTGGAAAACCAATTAGGAAAAACCACCCCCAGTTCGCCCAATCGAGATTCGAATCTCGATCTCCCCATCCTCAGCAGTCGAGCTCAATACGACTAGCGCGTTAGCCAACTACGCCACCGAGGTGGGTAATAATTGTTATGAAAACCATAAACTTGTAAACATTAAATCAAATTGATTTTATCCCACCTTAATTACTCCTAAAAAAAGTGAATCTGATTACTCACACAATTCAATATATTAATAAAAAATATCTAATGTTATGAGCCAATCATAAAAAATCTCCAATAAATTATAGACAATTAGGCAACAAACTACATACATGATAATATACCTACCTATAAATTTGGTTTATTGATAGGGCACACATTTTCTGATAGTTCAAAAGATACTAAAAAGTTGTACTATATTAATTTGCCATGCAAAGATTTTATTAAAATTAAATTACTTACTAAATAAGAAAAAAAAAAAAATTGTGAGGCGTTGCTTACGGGATTGTTTTTTAGAGAGAATTTTCAACAGTGTCATGCTGTGAAGTATTTTCAGGATAAGCAGAGCTAGTTCAAATTGTACCTGGAAATTGTTAGTCACTAAGGAGAGCACCCACTCATTGGCAAGGTATAAACAGGAATATGTTCTCATTTGAGGTATGTGGAACAGGGCCTTTGTACGATTAGTCAAATGGGGACGGAGTGAGTGAGAAAATATCACAGGTACAGCTTTAAGCAGATGTGCTTACCCTGGCAACACCACAAGCCATGCCCCTGTTCTGGTGGTCTAGGGGTAAGGTGTCAGACTTCTATGCTGGCGGCCGGGGTTCAATCCTCGGTCCCGGTATAGATTTATCTGATTACCAATTTCATCTCACAATCACCCTACCATTACACATTAGCGTAAGTGCGTATAACCCAAACGGGTAGTAAGACGCGGTGCTAATAATTAAAAACATGCCCCTGTTCCTAAACTCTCAGAAAAGCCCCCCAACAAAAAAAAAACGCGAACAGCTTATATAATTATTGAATCGCCTATTTTAGAACCAAGTTACTAATTTAATTTTTTTTTAATATAGGCCTATAAAGAAATAGGCCTAATTGATTTGTAAAACTCAGAGCTAGTCCTGAAGTTCAGCATATAGACCTGGATTCTCAACCATAATAGGCCCTAGTGTAGAAATATATTTATTTGTTAAAGATTAAAAATAATTAACCTAAAAACTTAATATTTGCTTCAAATGAAATAAATACGGGTCACTAATATTATTCAACAACAGACCACAAGAGAACATAGCTTTACAATACAAAAGTAAACAATCAACGACGGGTAGTCCGATTTTTTTTCACACAATTCTACATTTTATTAAATAATTAAAACAAAAATTATATTCTTTTTATGTCGTTTCGAAAGATACACACTAGATCTACGATAAAGTTCAAATTATATTCGGCAATACTTAGGAGTTATAAAGTAATTATAAGATGCAATTTGTACTAGGCCTATAAACACAATACAATCCGGACAGGTAGGCCTATACTTAATAACAGAATTATGATATGTATAATTACAGTATCAAACAATTACAAAAATTACAATAACCACATACTTAAAAATATTCATACTTGTAGTAATGTGATATTTAGCCGTCACTTTTGAAATATATTATCAACAGCTCTACCCAAACAATCACAATGAAGATATCAGTAGCGTGTTGTGAAGTGCTACCAGGATAAGCAGAGCTTGTTAAACTCGCTTTGTCCGCCATTTGACCAATATTGCATAGGCTTTGCCATACACAACACACATTGGAACTGATTTTCATCGATACTCGACCAAATGAGGGTTCTACTGAGTGATGAGAACAATTCACAGGTACAGTTTGAGCAAGCTCTACTTACCCCGGCAAAAAAAACCACGATACGCCACTGCTTATAAGTAGGTTTATGTTATGGAGGGCCTTGTTTGATAGTAACAAACGTTATTTGACCTACTTGAATATATTAATATGTCGAGCTAAGTTGATAAATTATAAATATGTACCTATAAAATAGCACTAATAAAATAATAAAATATTATAAATTTTGACATATAAACATTTGTTTTTGTAGTTTCTAGCATGTTCTTCTTACCAGAATCGTTCTTCTAATCATCCATGCTGACAATACAGTTTTTTTTTTAAAGTTATTACCTTTTCTACAATTCCAGAGAAATATAAAACTAAAATATAATTAATTAGTCCCAAAAGAAAATAACAAGATACAAATCGTAAGATGAAACACCAAACAGTTACCCTATCGTCCTTGGACGTAGTAGACGAGTACCACCGCGACGCCAGGCGTTCCGACGGCCATGGCACAAAAAAAACAACCCTATCGACTAGAAACACACCACGCAGCTGCCTCCTCTCTCTACCCCTGTCGGAACAATGGTTTCCCCTCACGGCGAGAGCCAATAAGTCGAGGTAACTGGTCCGAAAGGAATCGACCACGCCCCTTCTACCACTGGGGGAAACGGAACCAGCCGTCACACTTGCTCATTCAGTAACTCCAGTACGTTTCTGTACAACACATGGAGCACGCACGCGCGAATATTATATTATTTATTATTATTATTATTATTATTATTATTATTATTATTAGCACCACGTCTTACTACCCGTTTGGGTTATACTCACGATAGGATGATTGCGAGATGAAATGGAGGACCTACATTTTAACGTGGGATCCGAACCACGGTGGAGGCTTGGTATACCCCACAATCACAAGTTGTGATTAATACACATCTTGTCAGAGGTGAAGGAAGGGTTTGGTAATCAGATAAATCTGTGCTGGGACCGAGGATTGAACCCTGGACCTCCAGCACAGAAGTCCGACACCTTACTCTTAGACCACCAGGTCACCACGAATTTTATAGTTTGATTATATTATTTTATTTTTAATATTTTTCGTTGATAAATCTCGAAATTACAGTCAAATTTTCAAATAAAAGAGCCTATTTAGTTGGGGTTTTTTTTGCGTTCAAGTTTGATGGTATCTAACAATTTTTATTAGTTAGTTTTTTTGTCCCCACGTCTCACTACTTCTTAGGTCTAAATGCATATACAACAATTACGCTAACAGACTAGAGAAAAGGGAGGTTGAATTTTCGAGGAAGTCTTACCCACATTTGTGTGTAAGAAGAATAGAAAGCTAGTAACACCCAACCAGAATTCGAACCCCGATATCTCTGTCATTGGCAGTCAAGTATAATTTATAGAGTAACGCCTTGACCCGTTCAACCACCGAAGCAGGTTACTATTTAATCATTGTTATCTTATATATAAAATTCTCGTGTCACAATGTTCGTTCCCGTACTCCTCCGAAACGGCTTGACCTATTCTCATGAAATTTTGTGAGCATATTGAGTAGGTCTGAGAATCGGCCAACATCTATTTTTCATACCCCTTAGTGATAAGGGTTGTCCACCCTTAACATTTTTCTATAATTTTTAGACATTTTTTTAATATCTTTATATAATTCTTATACCAGTGTGTAACGGGCAGCGTGGGGGGGGGGGGGGGTTGTGAAGCTTATATAATTCTTATACCACAGTGGGTAACGGGCAGCGTGGGGGGGGGAGGGGTGTTGTGAAGCTTATATAATTATGATACCACAGTGGGTAACGGGCAGGGGTGTGTGTGTGAAGCTTATATAATTATGATACCACAGTGGGTAACGGGCAGGGAGGGGGGGTTGTGAAGCTTATATAATTATGATACCACAGTGGGTAACGGGCAGCGTGGGGGGTGGGGGGGTGGTCAAGCTTATATAATTATTATACTACAGTGGTTCACGGGAACGCCGTGCGGGACTGCTAGTTTTAAATATATTGATACCTACTGAATATGAAAATGAACATCTGTAGAGCAAATGATTTGACGTATGAATATGGGAAAGTAGATTTAATAGCTGTCTGACTTCCTGGGAAAATTTGACTTCATAAGCTAATTTTTTTTCTCTTAGCCTTAAAAACTAAAATATTTTAAAATAAATTTATGGCATTCAACATAGGGTCTAGCTAAGGGCTAAAAGCATTTTAATAGCCGCAACGGTGGGTACGTATACTAAATGTCAGGCTCATTTAGTCTTGTTTACTGGTGATGAATTGGTCGAGGTTCAAATCCTGGCTGGGTGTACAGAGGATGTTGTTTTATTGGATGATTCCCCACGCAAAAGCAAGCGCATTTATTCAAAAAATTTCCTTCCTCACTTTTACCTTGATGGATAATAAGACGTGGTGGAAGAATATCCACAAAATAATTCTTAGTCGTAGGCGCAAGGATGAAGAGTATTAAGGAGGAAGTAGACTTCATCAATTTTTTAAATATATTTTTTTTGTGTGAAGAGAGAATGGGAAAAACCCCAGTGTTAAATCACAAGTTTAAAGTTTAAAACCACCTGCAATCCATCCGACTTAGATTCAAACTGTTATTCCGGTTTACTCCAAAGCGTACTATTTATTATGATCTACTCCAAAGCGTACTATTTATTATGGTCTACTCCAAAACGTAATATTTATTATGGTCTACTCCAAAACGTACTATTTATTATTGTCTATCCCAAAACGTACTATTTATTATGGTCTACTCCAAAACGTACTATTTATTATGGTCTACTCCAAAGCGTACTATTTATTATGGTCTACTCCAAAACGTACTATTTATTATGGTATACTCCAAAGCGTACTATTTATTATGGTCTACTTCAAAGCGTACTATTTATTATGGTCTACTCCAAAGCGTACTATTTATTATGGTATACTCCAAAGCGTACTATTTATTATTGTCTACTCCAAAGCGTACTATTTATTATGGTATACTCTAAAACGTACTATTTATTATTGTCTATCCCAAAACGTACTATTTATTATGGTCTACTCCAAAGCGTACTATTTATTATGGTCTACTCCAAAGCGTACTATTTATTATGGTCTACTCCAAAGCGTACTATTTATTATGGTATACTCCAAAACGTACTATTTATTATGGTCTACTCCAAAGCGTACTATTTATTATGGTCTAGTCCAATGCGTACTATTTATTATGGTCTACTCCAACGCGTACTATTTATTATGGTCTACTCCAACGCGTACTATTTATTATGTTAGGGATGATTATGTATTTTTAGGTTATTTAACCTGTTTTGTAAATTTAAGGTGGGGATGTAAGGAACGTGATTTAATCATAGTGTTTTTGTAATTTTGATAAAATAAACTTTTTTTTTTGCTAAAATAAATCGAATGAATCTCCTGTCGAAACAGCTTCACTTGGTGAAATCAACAGTTGTTGAATATCAGTCAGTCAAGGGTGTCCTGGAATTTAATGAAAACTTTTTCTCTTCCCTTAAAAAGTTTATCATCTAATACCGATATTCTCGTGACAGATATTCAACAACTGTTGATATCACCATGTGAAGAAAATTGAATTTCTATATTTTTAATGTAGAAATATTTTATTTATTTTGGTCAAAAAAAAGGTTTTGATATAAAAAAATAGCAAAAAAACATCGTCCTTAACGCATGTTACCTACAAAAAATACATACCCACGTTAATGTAACGAGCTAATTTCTCATTTTAAAGACAAATAAAACATACAGACAAATAAATGCCTAGATTGTTGCCGCCACCAGGGTGGGTGAAACTAATTAGTGAACCACCATTATCGCGTGTTTGATGATAGTAGAAAAATCACTATTATCATAATTACCATTAACACAATCATATAATTTTTTTCTACTCCCCTCGTACACGCTTAAGTGGACAAATGGTAAATTTAAGGTGCCACTCTAGCGTTAGACTGGCCTGCTTATGACAGGGAGATCAAGGTTCAAATCCCTGTTGGGTAGTTTTTTTCTTAAATGGTTTCCCACTCTTCTTCCACGCAAATGTGGGTAGAATAACTCTAAAATGCTTCCTTACTCATTCCTACCCAATTAGAGAAATTATATATTATTATTAATTTATTTATTATTATTATTATTAGCACCGCGTCTTACTACCCGTTCGGGTTATACGCACTTACGCTAATGTTTATTGGTAGGGTGATTGTGAGATGAAATGGAGGACCTACAGTTTAACGTGGAATCCGAACCACAGTGGAGGCCTGGCATTCCTCACATTCCCAAGATGTCTTGTCAGAGGTGAAGGAAAGGTTTGGTAATCAGATAAATCTTTGCCGGGACCGAGGATTGAACCCCGGCCGCCAGCATAGGAAATTATATAGTTTATGTGTAAAACCTAAACAGTGAGTAAGATAAGGTGATAAAAAAAACAATCTTAGGGGTCAATATTAGTGGGATAGCGGACAATACTTGCAGTGGCGATTAGTGGAGTGTTGCTAGGGTAGGCGTAGTTTGTTAAAAATATGCCTGTGATATGTTCTTCCTAAGTTTATCGCCATTTGATCAACGATACAATCACAGATTATACTCTACATATCTCACATGGGAAGGTATTTACGTTGATACCTGTGTAATTATTGTTCTGCTGGATGATAATAACTTACCACAAGTTCAGCTTACCCAAGCTCTGCTTACCATGGTATCTCCCAGCCCGACTGAATATTTGTAGGGGCTATGTGAAAATGCACGTGCTTACTATAGTTAATCCTTTTCATTCAGAAAACTTTCTTAGTTCAAAAATAAGAGGCCATATGGGATGAAACTTTGACTAACTCTATTTAATTATTCTTTTTTTTTTTATAACGAATCTAATTGGAAACAACCCGCCTCGGTGGCGTAGTTAGCTAATGCGCTAATCGTGTTGAGCTTGACTGCTGAGGATGATGTGATCGAGGTTCGAATCTCGGTCGGGTGAAATGGGAGTGGTTTATTTTCCTAAATGGTTTTCCACTTTCCCTCCACGCAAATGCGGGTTTACTTCCTCTATATTCAACCTTCTCAATTCCTAGCCCTTTAGCGTAATTAGTACTTAAGCGTATAAACCGAACGGGTAGTAAGACGTGGTGCTAAGTAAAAAAAAAATTGAAACTACATATCTATTTGATCTATCTCTTAGGCAATCTTAATAAGTATTGCTTACTCAGGTAACAAACCACCTTGGTAGGTAAACTTTTACTTTAACGAAACCCTTTACGGAACCGGTAGCGTATGTCTACTTATATCTAGAGATGAGCATTTTCCTGCAAATTTTTCGCAATGGTACCTTGTAGGGGAGGGGTTAAATTGTAGAGGGGGCACCTAGAGCTTATTATACTTCAAAATATAGTGTGTTAAGTAAGAGAAGAGTGGGTTATAAGAAAGGAGCAGGGAAGGTGTGGATAGGATTATTATTAGCACCACGTCTTACTACCCGTTCGGATTATACGCACTTACGTTAATGTATAACGGTAGGGTGATTGCGAGATGAAATGGAGGACCTACAGTTTAACGTGGAATCCGAACCACGGTTGAGGCCTGGCATTCCCCACATTCACAAGTTGTGATAAATACACGTTTTGTCAGAGGTGAAGGAAGGGTTTGGCAATCAGATAAATCTGTGCCGGGACCGAGGATTGAGCCCCGGACCCCCAACACAGAAGTCACGACATCTTACCTCTAGACCACCAGGTGTGGATAGGAATCACGGAGGATGGGTGGTAGGGGGAAGACAAACTTTGGGCCAACTCTAAATATATTTTAATTAACTTCTTGATGATAAAAAACATTTTAAGTATGATTTATGAACATAGTGGGTTGACAAAGGCTTGCATTCATTTGTTTCCTTACTACTTCTTTTTTTAGCACCACGTATTACTACCCGTTTTGTCTGTACGCCTCTGTACTAATTAATGTGTTAGGGATGAGGAAGTTTGATTTTAGAGAAGTTTCACACGTGAGAGCGGAAAACTATTTAGGAAAAACAAACCTCAGTGTAACCGACTGGTATCGAACATCAATCTCCTTGTAATCAGAAGTCTAGTTTATTGCGTGAGTAGCGCGTTAGACCATGCGGCCGCTGAAACGGGTGGCTTGTTATTTAGATAATTCTTAAAACTATGTCACAGAAAGACTGAAAGAAATTAATAAAATAATTTAAAGTTTAACTTAAATAATAAGGCTGGATGATTTAAAAATAGGCCTATATCCACATCTATGGACTTGAGGTCGTAATGTCAAGTTCATCTGGTCTGTTTTGCCGGTCACCATGAGGTCAGTGTTTGAACCCGGCTGGGTGTAGGCTGCTTAGGGTGTTAATTATTATTTTTTAAATCACTCTCCCTCTACAGAGAACTTTAGGTACATTTCCTTTAAATTTTACCTTCCTTACCCTTTCCCCACTAATAAAACTAAATGCGGATGGATATCCAGGCAAGGTAGTAAAGCGCTATATATATATATATATATATATATATATATAAAAGGTAGGCTATTGTAAGCTGTAGAGCATTATATCTTTAATTGTATTTTTCAATATACAATCAAATATGATTAAGTTGCGGAGGAGGGGGGAGGGGAATTGTGACATAATGTGTGGAAAGGTCAGTGTTTTATCAGTTTTTTTAGCAAAACTTTTTTTGTACAAAACAAATAAAGTATTGCCCCAGTAGAAACATAAGAGTTTAGTTTTCTTCACATGATGAAAACAGTTGTTGGATATCTGTCATGAGTATGAGATGAAAAACTTTTCAAATAAAAAGAAAATGTCATTAAATTCCAGGACATTCATGACAGATATTCAAGAATTGTTGATATCACCATGTGAAGAAAATTAAACGTTTCTACTGAAGCAGTTTTGGATTTCCTTAGACCAACAAAAAATTTTTGCTATAAAATCCTCAAAAACACCGGCCTTTTTTCGTGTCTCTTTTGGCCTCACCTTTAGCTAAAAGAAACAATATCTGATGCCAGCCGAGATAACTTTTTGACAACAGAGACCACGCACATGATGACCTTTGATCATCTTAGCTCCCTCCCCTCTTCAACCACCCCCACCAATAAAAAATATCACACCGAAAAAAAACAACCCAACACATACATAACTCCGTTTCCCCCCTGCGTTTAGCTCCGCCTCTATTCCTTCACCCTACTCTTAACTCGATGGAAGGGGATAACCGACATTCACCGATTCTAGTCGAACCACGCCTTCCTCCTTTCTACATTCCCCTCTTGTCTATAATATAGGTTCCCCCCTTTATCCGAACAGAACCCTAACACACAGAGAAGCCTAAGCTACAGGAGTAAAACCTCCACTTTACCTCTAAAACCCCCTCAGAAAAGGAGGAAACTGCGGAGGACGCTCTTTGGGAGAGGGGGGTTGATATATAGTGGTTGGAAGGTGGGGCGGAGGGGTTGGCGGGTTTGAGGGAGTGGGGTGGGTAAGCAGCGGTGGTTTTCAGGCGGACACAAGAGCGGAGGGGAGGGGTGATGGTTCGGTTGGGGTGGTGGAGGTGGCGAAACCTTAGTGTAAAATACACGGTCCAGTGACGTGACCATTCAGTCGTCAGTTAGAAACCACCGCCGTGTTAACTTGCCTTCTCTCTCGGAAGGCTGGGTTCTATCTACTCCGCCTTGGCCCGTAACACCCGTTTTTTGCGACATCAATATTTACATGCGTGTGTGAATTTCTATTTTTTTATTATTATTACTGTAAGAGAGGAACAAAAAAAAAGGGAGTCGTAAACAGTGTGTGTTCTTTTATAACTAACAAGACCCTATATATTATAGAGAGGGTAAAAAATAGCAGAAGGAAAAAAAAAAGAAACGTTTTCGGCTATGGCAAGTGACCGTCGTATGACTTGAGTGGAAAGGGAAGGTCCCTCTATCTTCGATTTTATGTTTCTCTTCTCTTTTTATCTCTCTCTCTCTCTCCCTTTTCTAAAAGCGACCAAGAGGAAAACATAGTGTGACCATTGGACCATCAACAAGAAACACATATATACACACACACACATCAGATCAAACAAACGTGGGATTTTATTACAGTATTTTTTTATTATAAACAACGAGTTTTCCAATATTTTTTTTTAAACATTCATTTGATAATTTTTTTAACGTGATAAATCGAATGATACGTAATAGAAATTGTTCTTGACTAATCACTAAACGTTGAAAAAAAGTTACTATTTCTAAATCATATTACTTTACATTCGACGTCAGACGCAATGAAACGTGGCCTAATATTATCACCGAATCCTTCGACCAAATACGGAGCAATTATTTGAAAGGCAAAAAGTGTTTTTATTTTCTTCGTTTTAATTTAATAGAAAAAAACACGAGTGTTTTCAGACTTTAGATGTTTATGTGAGATTTTTTTAAAAAATTTATTGTTGATTCGTGTAAAGTTTATTCTGACAATCGTGAGAAGACATTTAAAAATAAAAAAATTGTTTGTGAATTTTTACGCTGCCCCTTGAGACGTTTTTGTCATCTTGCCATCAACGTGCCAACCACTATTTTGGAGGAAAAAAAAATTCCGACGGGGGACATACAGCATCTTACAAGGTATTCATCAAGTTTTCTTTTACTCTTTTATTTAGCTATTTATTTACTCGTGGATGATAAACTATTAAGTTCATCCATGCCGACAATCCCAGAATAACACTAAAATTACTGACATTGTTAAATTAATTTCGTTACTAAATATGGGTTTATCTTTAAAATATTAAATAAAATTAGCTAATCTTGTTAATAAGCGTTTAGGTTTATATTTTACGTTGGCAATGCAATTCTTAGTAATGTACGGAGGTTTACTAATAGTGATTCAGACCTTATTCACGGGGAAATTTTTAAAATGTCTTTAAAATATACTATATAAATTAAGAAACTGAGAGAAATATTAAAAATATTTTTGACTAACTTATAACTGGGGCTAATCAACACAAAAATTTAAACAATAAAAGTAATAGTAAAAAAATTCATATTAAAGATTTTATCTGTATAGTCAACCTACATATATGAAGATCGATCTAGATGCTATTATTATTTTTAATGAATGCGTTATTTAAGTAAACGTCATTCATGAAGAGTCCATTTAAGAATAGGTGTATTTTTTTTTCTATTTTATATAGTCAGCCAAATTTAAAATGTTGATAAACTGTCGTAAAACATTCTTCAAATCACATAAGGGTGCGTGCCTCGGTGGCGTAGTTGGTTAACGCGCTGGTTTCGTGTTGAGCTAAACTGTCGAGGACGGGCAGATAGAGGTTCTAAATCTCGTTCAGGTAAACCGGGGGATGGGGGTGGCTCCTAAATGCTTTTTCACTCGCCCTCCACGCAAATGCGGGCTCACTTTATAAATATGCAACCTTCCCAATTCCAAGCTCATTAGTGTAGTTAGTATTTAAGAGTATAACCCGAACGGGTAGTAAGACGCGGTGCTAAGTAAGTATAAAGTAAGCACAGGAGGACGAATCCTGTAACTTTGGATCCAGATTCTAGAATGATAGCCAAACAATGACAAACAATGATAAATACTACCTAATTGATATTTTCTTTGACACCGGAATTTGTGTTCTAACCCAATAAGATAGATCGAGTCCAGTTTTTTCTAACAAATCAAGTTTTCCATTTTATTTATGGTAGTCATAAATAATAATAAGTTTTTTTTACTGGCTCGTTTGAAATTTATTCTTGTTATTTTTAGTTTAAAAACAAACACTGTTAGATGTAGCCTAAGTTAGTATTATTTTGTTTTTTTAGTGTATCAAGTTTAAAAATGATAGATTTATAATGCATTTCCAATTAATTTAATCACTACACTTCTGAATTGTTCAAACTATATGTGAACTAGACATAATATCTGCTTTCTTATCGTATTTGAGTCTGAAAGTAAAGATAGAATCCCTAACTACCTCATTTTTTAAACAAATCTGCCAAATGCCATGGTCCTACTTTTTTTTAAAAACATTTTTCAAAATTTTTATTCCTGTCTTAATTTGTGCATTATATCTCAGTTGAACAGTCATAATATTTTGTTTTTTCAATTCGAATTAAATGTTATTTAAACGGTTTTATTTGTTCTATATAAAAACTATTAAAACTGGAAAAATACCAACTTAGTTAAAATAAGGAACAAACTTTTTTATATATCAATATAGTGCAATATTTAATATAGGCCTATGTAAGTTTTTTTTATCAACACTTCTTATTTTATTTTTCACAAACTTTTGTTGATTTGTTTTAAATAGTTTTTGTGTATTTTGTTGAATAGTTTTAGATTTGGTGACATGTTTACCGATTCCTCGACACAAAAGTTTCAAATAACGAGCTGGCATTCCATTATGGTCCTAATCTTCTTTCATAGGAAATATTTCAAAACTTTCGAGTGTTTCTGAAATATTTACAAGACAGTTGCTCATTCTTCTGGATAGTTATAGTCTACCATTGACCCTAATTAGAAAGATAGCCATTTACTTTTTGAAAGTAGGATTATCTTTAGTAGGTTCTAATTACCTGTATTTTTGCTGACGTTCCTGTCAAATGGAAGCTTAAATCCCTGGCCTCTTGTCTGTTGCAATAATTCTTTGTGAAACTCATACAATAGGAGCTGATGGTGGGATATTAGGGATTGAGAGTTGATGGTTGTATCTTTATCTTTGCAGTTTTATTACAAAATAAATTTGCAAACTAAATCAAATACATCTGTAATAGAAACGTAAGGCCTTTTTATTTTCTTCACGTGGTGACCTCAACGTTTCTTGAATATTTGTCAAGGACGTCCTAGAGTTTAATGACAACTTTCTTTCTTCATTTTAAAAGTTATTAATCTAATGCTGTTCTATGATCATGATAGTTTTTCAAGAGTATTTGAATATCTATGTATAGAAAATTACACTCTCTGTACTGATGCAATATTTGATTTATTATGCCGGAAAATAAGTTTGCTATGAAAACTGGAAAAACACATTTTATAGTTTCACCCATACCACCTTATTGTGTAAAGATAGGGTATTGTTAGTTCTACGTTCATGTTTCAGAAAAATGACTTCATTTCAATTCATTTTAATTAAAAAACGGAGGGGAAATATTAAAAAAAATTAAGTTGTCTAGCAAAATATTTGATCCTTTTTACTGTTCCCAAGCTAATTGTTTCGTAAATTTGAGCAACATATTTCCACGAAACTTCAAAAATAAGACACCTTTAGAAAATATGAACACATTTATTTTGATATCAACATTGATAACATTTTGCTATGATGTTAATGTAATTTTTTAGATAACTATACCATCTACCAAAAGTGATAGCTGAAGATTGCATGAATTTAAGTATGAATACATGAACATTGCTGTGAGAAACTTTAGTAGCTGTCAATAAAGTTTCTGAAATAGAGAATAGGACGGTGTGCTTATTTTTTTCATGTTTTTGAAATGATGTACAAATTAGTTAAATCGAATTTAGCACTAAACAACTAACAAACTTGCTTATTTGTGGGACGGTGCCCTTGAAACCGTTTAGAATGATCTAGTGTGAGGTCAAGATGAATTCTTGGACCGGATACATCGAGAGTAGTCCATCTCCTAGAGATTCAGTTTCTTCATCAAGTTTCCTTGAATACAAAATTTTTAAAGTTCTAATACACAGCCTACTAGCACTAGCACGTGTAATCTACTTTCCAACCCTATTTTGTGGCTATAAATTTTAGTTTTGTTAATTATAAGGATTTAAAGAAAATATGTGGTAGATTTTTGACTTTTTAGGTATTCACCCCTGAATTCAAAGAAAGGGCTCTAAAAATGTATATATACACACAAACATAATTTCTAGCCTACATATGGTAAAGCTGCATTAAAAAATGTATTCAAATTGTTAGTATTCAGTTAGGAAGAAAGGTTTTGACATTAAAAGCTACTTAAATCTTACTTCATGTAGGGCCATATTTATTAATCTAGCCAGCCGTTACAAGTAGCTACCTATACATTTATACAAATAATAAAATATAAGTAAATAAGCTGTTATAGTTTTGACAGGAGAAAAATAATATAATTTAATTATTTGTGTTTTATAACAGTCTTTACTACTAATATCATAATTAAGCCATTTTCCTAAAACATTCAATTTCTGTCGAATAAAAAATGTGCTTAGTAATAACTAATTTCACTATATTTTTACACTATAAAATCAATATCGTCAAACTTTAATTGTTGTGAAAAGCATAAAAGGAAAATTAAGTTTTCTTCTTCATGAATATGCCTCAGATTTAACTGTGTAGGCATATTATGTGTATTTTTGAGTAAATAAAACTGTATCAATTCTGGAAGAATGTTATATTATTAGCGCTATTATAATTATTACTATTATTATTTAATCTCTTATAACAATTTTTTTCTAGCTGTCATTATGGAAAGTAATGAAGATATTGATTGCGCATACAATTTTTAATTTAATTTAGGCCTAGTAAAATTAGCATACTATACAATGTTTTGTAAGTCTATATTTTGTTACAAGTCCTTTTTATATCTATTTTTTAATGCACTATACCACCATTTTGATTCAACAAAGTACGAAAATAGAAAATATATTGGTATGAAAGAGAACTTCCCTAATTTGTTTTAAAGATAAACAATATATGAAATTATAGCTTAATGTAAAAAATAAATATAAAATGAAAATTAAGGGGGAACGATGAAGTTTACTATAGAGATAATTAAAGCTACGATTCCCCTTATTAATATGAGATTAAAGTAAGATTGGAATAAACCAATAAAATTATTCTGGAAGCGTCTTAAAGTTCATCATACCAAGATTCACAAACATTGAACTATATGCAATTTTAAAATAAGACAAATGATACAATGTAAACCGTCTTAAAAATATAATCCCTTTTTTAAAATATAGTGTGACCATAAGTCTACTTAGGCCTATATATGGTGAAGGTATGATATTCATAATAGTCTACAATCTTATAGTCTATTTAATAGATACAACCACTAAGAAAACTGTATTAAATTGTATTAGCCAAAGTCTTAGCCTAGTAGTCTTTTAGAAAAAAAAAAGTTTTTTTTATCACCGCGTTTTACTACCCGTTTGTGTAAACACTTATGTACTAATTACTCTGATGATTTTAGGGATTAAGAAGGTTATATTTATAGAAAGTGTAACCGAATTTGCGTGGAAGGAAAGTGGAAAACAATTTTGTAAAAAACCACCCTCAGTACACCCGACCAAGATTCAAACTTTGATCACCTCGTCATCGGCAATGTAGTCTACTGCGAGGGTAGCGCGTCACATTATATTGAGGTCAACTTTTTACCCTATTCGGACCGGCTACACGGAGGTGCCCCGCACCGCATTTTTCCGGTGGCATTCTATCCATATTTTGAAAAACAAGGTATATCTTTCACAGCCATTGCACGTGTGACGCTGTAGTCATTGTTTACAACATTACGTACAAGATAAACAATTTTATATACAACTGACTGAACAACAAACATCCTTCTTCTTAATTACCAGCTAACTTAAAACTTTATTCTTATTAATTAATAGCTAGCTTAATTTTATGAAAATAGGTGAAAACCTATGCAAGTAAAAGTAATAATACAAACTTATTATGTAATAGAACTAAGTCTAAAAATATACATAAAAATTGTTAGAAAATTCGGTGCGGTGTGGCTCGTGTAGCCATACCTTTAGTTGCGCTATATTAGCAAAGTTTATATATATAAAGAGAATGTTACAAATCGCATTGCTTGACGTACAGTTTTAATTAATTAATTTGAAAATTCGTGTGATCCTAAGCTGCATCGATATGCTAATTAAAAAACATCATTATTACCTACAGTACTAAAGGAAACATTTTATTTTTCTAATCATATCGTATTTTAGTTTATATACCTTCAATATAAATTCTTAGAAAGTTTCAAGAGATTAAGGCTATTGTTATTTTAACTAAACAATTTAATATAAAGGATAGTAAAATCAAGAACATATTGATTATATTTATGTATTTGGCTTACTTACCTACTCTGGCATTAGGAACTCAAAAGTTCATTGCCACATTTAGAAAATTAGGCCACTTATTCCTATCTTGATAAAGTTCTACCCAGTCCACCTCACTACATTCTATCCCTATCTTTAGCTAGTTCTACCCACTCCACCTCATTACACCCTATCTATCTCTTTCAGGTCCATTCTAAAGCTATCCCTCCATCTGCGTCAAGGTTTTCCCAATGGTATCACCAGTCAATATCCTGAACTCGATTCTAGATTTTTCCATTCTCCATGCATATCCCGCCCACCGTAATCAGAGAGATTTGACTAGCAATATCTTGTAATTGGTACAAGGTATGTACCTCATCATTATATAACCTCTTCTACTCCCCAGTTTCTTTATCCCATTTTGGACCTACTATCTCTATAAGAACCTTATTTTAGAGAACCCTAAATTTATTTTGGTCACGCAAGGAAAGATACCATGTTTCACACTCAATAGAGAACAACCGGTAAAATTATTGTTTTGTATACATTTATTCTTAGTTTTACATTCCCTGACAGCAGGCGATATGCTAAGAACTTTCTGAAGGCATGCATTTCCCGATTATATTCTTTTTCTAATCTCCCTTTAGTATCGTTATTGTTTGTTAAAATTTTCCTAAATATTTAATTTATAATTGGCCTACAATGTTTCATTTCGATGAATACATTGGACATAGTATTATTATACCTTTATGCTGGCGGCCGGGGTTCAATCCCAGGTCCCGGCAAAGATTTATCTGATTACCAAACCCTTCCTTCACCTCTGACAAGTCATCTTGTGAATGTGAGGAATGCCAGGTCTCCACCGTGGTTCGGATTCCACGTTAAACTGTAGGTCCTCCATTTCATCTCACAATCACCCTACCATGACACATTAGCGTAAGTGCGTACAACCCGAACGGGTAGTAAGACGCGTTGCTAATAATAATAATAATAATAATATTATACCTTCCGGTTGGGTGACAGGAAGTCACATGATTAACAATACTGGAAGTGATCGCAAAGTTATAATCTCAAGGACTATAAAAATAGGGGGGTCTTACGGAGTATACAGACAAGGCCTAGGACGGCCGAGTCAATGGACTGTGTGGGTTGAGTTCAAACCTGCTCTGGGTAAAACTGGCTCTCTAGATCAGTGATTTCACACCTTTTTACAGTTGCGTAACCCATAGTCCATAAACACTAAAATCATTTATTTAATAGTACAATATAAATTACACTTTCTTCTTTTCTTATATTATTATTATTATATAAATAAATATATTAATCAATTGTATTAATTCTATATAAATTTAAGACGAATGGTTCTTCAAACTAATTAATAAGTTTACCACCTTTTTTTGGTGTGAAAAACATGAGTTAATATTACTATTATATTTAAAAATAAACTATTTACAATGTATAATAAACGTTACGGTGCACAGCGCAGACTTTCTCTCTCTTTAATCTTAAAATAAAGACATTTACTAAAACCTAGCTCTATTTGTGAAACAAAATAATAACACTGTTGCAGAAACAATCCATCAAATAGCCTTAATGAAATAATATTCAATTTCAAAGAAAAATTGAGAAAAGAGGAGCATCTCCATCTAACAAAGATCATAACAATCAATTTCATTTTCGAAGACATGAATAAAAAATATAAATATTGTCTTATAGCTCGGAAACTATCGATTAGAAAAAAAATTCAAACAAAAGAGTTTTGAATTTAATGTTATTACATATTTACAATGATACATTATTTCGTATGTTTAATAGTTGTGGCTTCATGATCAAATTTGGAAATTTCTACTTATGTAAAATACTCTTAAAGTCATTTACATGTGAAAACAAGGGTTAGCATTTTATTTTTAATGTTGAATAATGTCTAGATAACAGATTTAATTAAGATTGTTATAACGGATTTTGAGAAAATCAATTTTTTTTTCTCTTTTTTGCCCTTCAGATAACTACTCTTAATTTTAGGGCTAGGTAGGTCTATCTAAATCCAAAAATGCCTCGGGGGACCTTATTAAAACTCTAGATACAAATTCTTAACCCGATCAATAAATTAGCTTAGACTCTATCCCGAGATACAGACAGCAGACTGACGACATCGCGAGAACAAATTTTTCTGTTTCAGAGGGTAAATAAAATGTTGACATTTATTAAAATCTTGAGTTCAAATTTTTTGGCGATTACACTACTTCCCTCTCCGAGGGGTCAAGCGAAAGTAAAAACCTTTAGTTATCTATTTCAAAAAATATGAATACATTCCCTAATAATTTAATATTTAAAAACTTAACCCCATTGAAACATTTAACTCCTTTCTCTAGTCATGTAATGGGGTTTAAAACTAATTGCCTAACTTAGGAAGGACCCACCTCAATGGCTAAATTGTCTAAGACACCACTCTCGTGTCAGACTGGATTGCTTATGATGGGAATATTAGTGTTTGAATCCCGTTCAGTATAAAAATGCTAAATAGTTAAATAGTTTGAGATTTTATTTAGCTATTAATAAGTACGTTTTTATTGTAACTTTTGTATCAGGGTAAATAGTATGAAATTAACTTATCCCGATTTGGGTCTAAAAAGAGTTTACCTGCTTCAGTGGAAAAATCGTCTAAGGCGTCACTCTCGTGTTGGACTGGCCTGCTGATGAAAAAGAGAGATGGGGTTCAAATCTCAGTGTTTTTCTCTAAATGTTTTCCTAATATGCTTCCATGAATTTTCGAGTAGATGACCTTTAAAATGTTTCCTTCCTTATACCCATCCCATTATAGCAATTGTGATATATAGCATATAAACTGACCAGGAAGTTAGACAAGGTGATTAAAAAGTTAGTAAATAATTGTAGTCAACATGGAACTATTATCATTATTATTACTATAAATTAATTATTAGAGGTGAATTTCTTTTTATTTAAAAAAATATTGAGTTATAATTATTTTAAAAACTATTCATCTGATTCTAATTCCACTGTCGTCAAGTGAAGGAATTAGAAAACCGCACTCAGATAAGTTTTCTGGTTCGAACGTAATCTTGTAGCTAATATTTCGATTAATCGACCGTGAGATGGGCACTTAAGAAACATTAGTGTGTTCATAATGGTTCGTGTTTAACTGACTTAAAACTGACACCTAAATACGATAATTTTAAAGGTTTTTTTTTTGTTACCAAGTACCAACCAGATACATTCCTGTGTCAAACTATTTGTGGACCACCAATATTGCAGTCAATTCGCTACTGAAGTGTTGGTAATTAACCACTGGCAGAAGATTTTTAATTGTGTTTTTGGTTTCGTAGTTAGGCAACAAGAGATACTATAATACATAAAACAATAAGTTAAAATATATTATTATTATTATTATTATTATTATTAGCACCGCGTCTTACTACCCGTTCGGATTATACGCACTTACGCTAATGTGTAATGGTAGGGTGATTGCGAGATGAAATGGAGGACCTACAGTTTAACGTGGAATCCGAACTACGGTGGAGGTGTGGCATTCCCCACATTCACAAGATGTCTTGTCAGAGGTGAAGAAGGGTTTGGTAATCAGATAAATCTGTGCCGGGACCGAGGATTGAACCCCGGCCGCCAACATAGAAGTCTGACACCTTACCCCTGGACCGCCAGGTCACGAAGTTAAAAGTATTACACTATATTCACACTTGTATATTCTTAAAATTGTCAATCAAAATAAATGTGTTTTTATAGACCTAAAGAGTAATACAAAATATTATTTTCAAAATAAAACTTTTTTTTAATATTGTAAACAGATGTGTATGGACACAACTGAA
The DNA here is from genome assembly GCA_902151425.1 of Timema shepardi. Classification (NCBI taxonomy): domain Eukaryota; kingdom Metazoa; phylum Arthropoda; class Insecta; order Phasmatodea; family Timematidae; genus Timema; species Timema shepardi. Next base: position 44,377 of record CABFVX010005771.1, read on the forward strand.
CACCATTTGTATGACGTAATCAGGTTTACCATCTTAATTTATCTCGTATTTTACAGGAAAATTCCGTATTTGAAAGTATCATCTATTTTTTTACAGGCCCGAGAAAAACCGCGTATATGTTCCGTATTTTACTATGCGTCCCGTAAATGTACCCTATTTAAGAAATTACATGACGTGAATAATTGAAACTTAGATATTTTATGATAATTTCCTTCTGAATTTACTAAAACATAACAACGATACAATATTTTCGGTTATCATTTAACATGGACAGCCCTGAGTTTGGAATTTAGCCCTCGGGAATCCCCGAATTCTTATCTAATCACTGCTTACTGTATTCACGTAATGGTCAGTCAGTCTGCCTCAAGATCTCATTAACTTAACAAGCATTAATAGTAATAAATTAATAATAAGCATAATACTTCAATAATAATAATTAATGGATAAGTCCAAGTAGCCAACCTTTGAAAAGATACAGTCCCGTATTTTTCTTATGAGAAAATGATCACCTAATTTATTAAGAGAATGCATCGTTTTAGAAGATCTTGTTTCTAAAGAATTTTAAGTGAACTACAAACGTCTCCACAAAATAAGCATCCAAACGGTTATTTTCATAGGTTTGTCTTTCAATAATGTAAAAGCTGTTAAAAGAAAAACACAATTAAAACAAATTGTTTGTTGTGAAAGATTAAACTGTCAAATGTGACAACTTAACATATGGTCTTGCAGATCATATGGTTTGGCTGGTTTGGCGAGTGGATACATTAAATAAAGTAAATCTGGTTGTTTTTACTAGTTTTCACTTCAGTGGCAAATCGATTTTAGTTTAGTTAAGGCCTACCCCTACTAAAAATCTTTTTCATCAGTTTTTAAGAGAGAAAAGACTTTAAAAAAATTGTTGGCATATGCATTACCTATTATTTCAAAATCACTGGTCGTAATTGGAGAAGATAGCTCCTTAAAAAAATCTTTTAGCTCCGAGTCTTACTATTCATTAAGGTTGTACGTAAATATACTGATTACGCCAATGTTTTAGGAATAAGGAAGGGTGAATTTAGGGTAGGTGTAGCCGTGTGTGTTTGTGTGGAAAGAGTATAAAATGACTTTGGAAAAAAACAACCTTAGTGGTCTAGTCTATGGCGAAAGAAAAGCCTTAGACAAGTGGCTTCCAGACTTAGTTGATTTAAGAACTACTTAAGTTCAGATAATCTCTACATAGTTGTTGAGACACCAATATTTATAAGATATCATTAAAAAAAAATACTGTATAGAATGGCACAAACTTAATGGTTTTGCTAGGTAGTGAAAAAAAAATACTTTGTGTATCTTTTTGTACAAATTGTTGACATGTTTTTGGGTTGTTTGCTGAACTTTTTTTGTATCCAAATAGTTTAAAAAAATGACTAGTGATTTGGCTAAAAAAATGTTTACATCATAAAATATTATATGTAGGCCTTTTTCTTCTAAAAACAGTTTTATAGTAGTTGTTTACTGATGTCTGATTTTTGTAAAGTTTGAATTTATTCGAAAATATCTATATTGATTTTGTTTAAAATTAATTTCGATCACGGGAATACTTTACATGATCAAAAATAATGTGATTATTTTTCTAAATGTGGGGAATTCCAGGCCTCCACCGTGGTTTGGATTCCACGTTAAACTGTAGGTCCTTCATTTCATCTCACAATCACCCTACTATCACACATTAGTGTAAGTGCGTATAACCTTAACGGGCAGTAAGACGCGGTGCTAATAATAATAATAATAATAATAATAATAATAATAATAATAATAATAATAATAATAATATTTTTCTAGAATAAGTTAGTTTAAGGGTAGCTTACTTACAACATCATAAATAATTGGACATTTTTCAAAATTAACTTCTAAGATAAGTTCAAAATGGGTATTTGAGAATAGTTTTTCATGATAAATAAAATTACGTTTTTATTTTTACAAACTAAAATTTTTTTAAGTTAGGTTACAAAAAACCTATTTTTGAAAATTTGAAATTTGTTAAAAAATATTTCAACATTTTGGTTAAAATTTTACTTATAAAAAGTGTTTATTGTGATTAAGAAGGTGTGGTTTTTATGAGGGAAACATACTTAAGTTAGGAGTATAAGGAACGTGAAAATAAGTCAGTTTTTTAAAAGTTTTTCTAGAATAATTTTTTTTGGCCTCAAATAATATATTACTCAAGTAGAAACACAGAGTTTAATTTCCATCACATGTTGATATCAACAGTTGTTAAATATCTGTCAAGAATGTCCTGAAATTTAATGACAACTTTTTATCTTCATTTAACAAGTTCATCATCTAATGCCGCTTCTGGTATCACCACGAGAAGAAAATTAAACTGTATCTTTCTATTGGAGCAATATTTTATCTATTTTGGCTAAAACAAGTGTGGCCACAAAACCTACGAAAACACTTCCTTAAGCTTACGCTCCCTAAATTTCCACCTTAAGAACATTCATCGTGGCAGGCCCAACTCAGCTTCTGGCTCACATCCGCATTTGTTTTGCGCACGCACGTGAGGTATTGGAGAAAAAGGGAAAACCAAATACCTATGAGTAGTGGAATTGACCGATCAGATCACCCCTTCATACATAAAAAAGACTATATTTAACATATTCAGAGCGTTTATATCTAAA